>JANHZU010008551.1:24493-39786 GCA_032468055.1 Acrochordus granulatus | reverse complement strand
TGCAAGACAGGGGGGCCTGGCGTAATGCAGTCCATGGGGTCGCGAAGAGTCGGATATGACTGCGCGACTGAACAACAACAAAATCATAGTCAGAGCAAGACTTAATAGCAAGACATTGGTAAATCCAATCACTTTCAGCTAAGCACAAACACAACTCTACATTTTGTTTATTTCTTGCACTAAGCTCTTTTGGCTGTAAATAAAATTTTCAGGTTTTTTTTAATGAAAATAAAGCAATTCTCCCCATCTATGTCTGCCAAATTCAATTAGCAATTACTCTTAGCATGGAGACTGCCATATGGAAAATGCCTCTTGAGAAGTTAATAAGACAGAAGAACCTGTTGACATTAAGAAATAGTTGAACTCAAAATAGCTGAACTAGATAGTGATATTTCTCAGAATGGATTTAAAAAAAACTTAAAGTTTTTTGTTTCTATTTATGAAGCAAATTGCAATCTATGGCAAATTATTTCAAAAGCCATACATAAAAGAACCTTGGATCCTATCGATGGCTGTTTTTGTGAGCTGTGCATGTGAATTTCTTAAGAATTTTGATAGGGCTGTGAAAGCATTCCACAGGGGTCCTTCATGAAAGCAGCTATGTCATTCGCTTCCAAAACTGTCACCTGTTATCTACATATGCAAAATGTTCATGCAAATACACTTGTGCAGAGACATCTGGAAGCAGCTTCTGAAACAACTGGGTGAGCCATACAAATAAGGGCAGCTGCATTATTACTTTTTAAAAAAGAGTTCCTGAAACACACCTGTGTTACGAAGCATCTCTCTGGAATGTTGAATAACACAACCCTGGCCTTCATAATCGCTTACGTAGCACGAGAAGAAAGAACATTAGACTTTAAGTGGTTGTAGCTGGCACTATTGTTGTAAGCTGCATTACATGCATCTTGCATGTGGCTTATAAATTTGCCACATTGTCCTGTTCTTTTTGAATTTCTTTTCAAACTATTTTGCCTAGTGAACAGTTTTTGGATGTTCAAAAGCTTCCATACTGTTTTGTAAGCTGGACACAATTCTGTTTTGGCTCTGGAGACTTATTCTCATCCCTTCTCCATATCTTCCTCTTCCTCCTTCTCCTTTTCCCTCTACTTCTCCTCCTCTTTGTCCTTTTCCTCCTCTCCTCTCCTCTCCCTCCTTTCTTCCCTTCCTCTCTTCCTTCCTCCCTTCCTTCCTCCTTCCCTCTCTCCTCCCCTCCCCTCCTCCAATAAAACTTTATTTTTCCCCTTTCCCCTTCATTTTTTCTCACCTTAACACTATTTTAATGCAATAGCCTCACTTCTCATTTTGCAAAAAGAACAACAAAAACTCCTGCATAAAACTTGCCACCAAATTTTGTTGGATAATGGGTGGATAATGGGTGGATCAGTGGGGGCATAAAAGAGATGTAGAAGCCACATGCAGTCTATAGACAATTGCCTCCTTATCCCCAGTTCCTAAGTCACAAACCTTAAATTGTCCTAAGAAAAATGCTATGTTAATATGGATTTTTGTTTTGTTTTTATAATGATCAGAACTGCTTTTGCTTTTTATCTTTTAGCATAAGCACTGTGATATATAAAGGCAAGAATTCTCAACAACCTTTTTCGCTGCATCTGTTACACTAACTCTAGAAACTTTTCTGGACAGTAACCTAAAGAAATTGTTTGAAGCACACTCTCTCTTGAGGATACCAGATGAAAGCTATTGATCTTTTTTGGGATTCCAATATTCTAAATGCTGAATCTGCAAAGAGCAGTTGACATTGACTTCAAGTAAAAATACTACTACTGTATTTAAATTTAGATAATGGAGGTAATATTACACAAGGATATTAGTGAAACAAATTGCATTGTGGATAATAATGGAATATTAAATATGATTTTTGGTGCCTTTAAGTCATGATTGACTCCTGGACAAATTCTTGCAGTTTTCTTGGCAAGATTTCAGAAGTGGTTTGTCATTGCCTGTTCCTAGGACTGAGAGAGAGTGACTGGCAAAGTTGCCCACTTGGCTTCAAGCCTAAGACAGAATTAGATCTCCTGGTCTCCTGGTTTACAGCCTGATGCCTTAACCACTAAAACAAACTGGCTCTGTTGAATATGACACATAAGAAATACTAGAGTTTTTCTTCTGGATTCTTCTGGTTTGTATTGTAATAAGATTATTCTTTCCTTTCCATCCCATTGGACTTGCTGAGGACCCTTGAAAAGTGTTAGAGAAAAGTGTTTGAATTTCCTCAGCGCCTAAGAGATTATGTTTAGATCCAGTCCTCTACTCAATAAAGACACAATCTGTGAAATCTTTATTAAGAGTGTGCCTTTATTAAGAGTTTACACAGTCTGATCAAGCACACAAAGAACTTGTTTGACAATTATTTCCTTGGACAAAACCTCAAGTGCATGATAAAACCAGCTTATATGGATGGCTCAGATTCAAGGAAATGCAGAAAAAGAAAGTGCCTTGACTTTCTTGAGCATCTACAGGTTGTCACTGACTTACAACCATTCATTTAGTGACCATTCAAAGTTATAACAGTACTGAAAAAAATGACTTACGACTGTTCCTCACACAACCATTGCAGTATCCCATTTTGCAGCTTTCATTTGGTCTCCTCAAGAGGCAGTATGCTTCAAACAAGTTCTTTAGAATATGATCCAGTGATCAAAATTTGGGTACTTGGCAACCAATATGTTGGTTGCAGTGTCATATGATTGTCATCTGTGAACTTCCCAGCTGGCTTCCAACAAGCAAAATCAATGGGGGAAGCTGGAATCATTTTATGACCATGTGATTCAGTAGCAACTATAATCATTTAACAACCAGAGCAAAAATGGTTGTAAAATACAGCACAACTCACTTAACGACCACCTTGCTTAGCAATGGAAATTCTGGTCCCAGTTGTGGTTATTAGTTGAGGATTATCTGTAGTCAATTTCATTCTTCCCTGCACTATTAAAATATCAGAAAGTCTTCTCTTTGTGAATGCATAGACAAATTTGTGAATTAGGAAGTTAGCATTTAGCTTTTGAGGAATTCTACTCACAATAGTAGTGACTATTTCTTGGCTTCAATGTTAGCCACAAAGTGCAACTTCAAGTGGTTCCCCCAATGTCTGCCTGAGAATAAATGACTTCTTTGTTTAGAAAGAAAATGAAGTTAGCATAGCTGAGCAGAGTTCAGTGCAACCCCATGTATTCTTCTTCTACACAAAGCTACTTCAGAAGTATATATCTGGGTGTTGGATCCCCATAAAGACAACTGACATTTGAAGATAGCAGATCTTCCCATCAAGATCCTGTGCTGATATTTTTATAGCTGAAATCAGGGAAGTGGTCCCTTTTGTTGGCTGAAATCACAGCTATGGAAATTTAAACTATGCTGGTATCTAAATGCTGCCTCTAACATTCCCCTGAAGTTCCCAGAAGGGTTCACCTCTACCTAAGAACTCTTGTGGTAGATAACAACAAAATATTCAGCTGTCATTGATGAACATCTGTACTGAAAGTTGTAGCTGTGCTCATCTGGTAGTGTCATAGCATTACTAGTCATAATGGCTTTAGAGGAGGTATCATTAGTCGTTTAACAAGGCCTAATTCCTCTGAAATTGGAGATACAAAGTTAAAAGGGGGCCACAGGAACCTTTGTAGTCCCATCTTCTGATTGAAATCTGAAGACCCAATTTGTTCCATGAACATACATAGCCTTCTAGTGCTAGATAAATCACAACACATTCAATTTTCTGCTTTGCTGCCAAATTTCTGCATTTCCAGGCATCATGCAAGGATTCATTATTCGTACCTTCCATTTTTGGCTTATTCCTAAATTCAAAACCTAATGTTAACTGACCTAGAATATGGGAGGAACAAAATTCTTTCAAATACTAATGTGATTTTTTGTATGTTGTCGATCTCTAACTCATGCACCATATTTTATAACTTTCAAGAAGGTTGTTGTTTGACCAGATGGGAAGACGGACAAACTTCAACGTGGAGATCTAAAGATTTCTTTGATAGGTTCAAATCAGACACAACATAATGCTTAAAAAATAAAAAGCAATCCTAGGACTCATGCTGAAACTGGCTGCTGATCCAAACATTTCATTTAACTTTGTTTTAGTTAGGCCCAGAGGTGTTTTTTTCAGTGCTACAACTAAGTAAGTCAACTTCTTTCTTCAATGGACAAATAGTTCCAGGGTACTGTGTCTGTGGAAAAATGGAAAATGCAACAAACTCAATTTGACAAAATATTAAATGCATTGCAAATACATGATGAATGTATGGGAAAATCCAGCCAAGAGCTGAGGAACATGATCTGGTTGAGAAACCCAAGATAGCAAAATCTCACAGAGATTTAGTGTGGATTTAATGAGAGCTAATGAGAGATTTTAAATATAATTATCCATTGGTGATTAATCATGAAGGTTTTCAACCTTGAATTTGTAATAAAGGTAGTGATCATATTCAGTAGGTTTAGATTACTGAATCAGATAAGTACTTAATGTTTAGGAAAATGATTCCTAAAAATGCTTAGCTGAGATTTTTAACAATGAGCTGACCTTTCATCAATGAAAAAAAGATATAATTATCCAATTGCAAATATGAATTTGACCCAACTGCAATAACCATTTACAGTAGTTCTCACACTGTTTACCTATTTGCTTTTCTCTAACCCAAGTTGCAGTCCAGACTGGAATCACACCTGGAATGCTAAGTTCTCTATGACTTTGATGCCAGGAAAAACTATATGAAGAAGACTGTACAACCCATAGAGATAGGAACTGTTCTACAACTTTCTGAATAATCATTGATGATGTCATCATTAAACAATTCACTATAGTTTTCAATTTATATTGCACATTTATGGAAGAATTCAATAAGATGACACCAATCCCATCTTAATTAGAGAGGAATCTGGCCATTACTAGATCAAATCATGAAGCTGTTCCACAGAGGAATCATCAATTATTGATGAATTGAATTTATATCCTGCCTTTGTTATTTTTTTATAAACAACTCAAAGCAGAAAGCATATCTAATATTCCTTCTTCCCCTTACTTTCCCAAAAGAACAAGCCTGTAAGGTTGGTTGGGCTGAGAGATAGTTGCTGGCCCAAGGTCACCCAGCTGGCTTTCATAACTAAGGTGGGACTAGAACTCACTGCCTCCTGGATCCAGCCTGGTGTCTTAACCACTATACCAAACTGGATTATTAATTCTCCTTTGACAAAACTAGATTTCCTGTAAAGTTAATGGATTAGAACTGATGACTGAGAATGTGAATGGAATAAATGAAGCTTAAGGATGTCAACAATGCATCCCTCATGCCAAAGTATCCTTTATTTAATACTGAGTTGTTAGGAATGCATGGTACATTTACTCACTTCCCTAGCACCTCTGGGAGGGCACAATTTTTTTTCCAGCTGATTCTTCTATTTGGGAAAGAGTTAAGGAAGAAAATATCTCCAGCCATGCTGGTGAAATGTCAAAAAATATATCTCCTCAACCCATAGTTTCCAGAATTTGTCCAACCCTGGTGTAATGTGGAGAAAAATTTACCAGACTATAGAGAGACTAAAAATTCTAATCTGGATCACTGACCTATAATAAAGAAATCATTCTGAGCAGAAAAATCAAGCATAAATAATTAATTTTGCTGTTCCTTGAATGGCAATTCTGTCAATTTCATTTTTGCTGAATTTCAAATCTTGCCAGCTACAAGTGACCAACAACCTTATTTTTTGTAAAGTTGGCATAAAAAGTTAACATATCTCTTCTAACTTAAAGTGCCCACCCTTTGAAATAATGTTTATTTGCTTTGGGCAGTCTTCCCTTTTATATTCACATCTTAATATGTCATTTGTTGAATGTATGCATCTATATTTACTACTTCTCATCTGAACCATTTTCAAAGTATGCTTATAAAATTCTTGGGCTCACCCAGATTTCTCAGTATTTTGAAAAAGGCTATTACTTACAGAAAACCTAGTCTCAGAGTCTAGTATTTCTGCATAATTCCAGCCTCTGATCCTCAGTCAACTTCAAAGATGCTTTAGTGATGTTCTTGTGGATTCAGAAGTTGTAGAGCTATTTTCGGCTTAGAATCTAAAGTAGCATTCTTTGGAAGTAGAACAGATTGACCTTTCTCTTAGCTTCAGGCTAAGCCTTGGGTCATTTGGCAAGGTAGCATCTAGAGACACAATAGTACAATTTTTCAATACTTAAGAACATAAGAACACTTCTCCCAGATCAGATCAAGGTTCCTTTTAGTCCAGGATTTTGCTTCTCATGATAGCCTAATGGATGCCTTTGGAATGTTTGCAAACAGGATATGGTAAACTGCTCTTACCCCTGTGATACTGTGATCTTGACATTGAATCTACAGGGACAATACCCCTGATAAGGCTGTCCTTCACCCAACAGGAATCATCCTGAGCAGCTATAACAGTAGCAATGCATACATTAAGGAAAACCTTTAAAGCCCTACATGGCATAAGGCCAGTTCTCCCTGAAGGTATCTGTCCATCCTGCTAGATTAGGTAAGATGAATGCACTTGAGATCCCTTCTCTTAAATTGTTGTTACCTAATGTTACTGTAGAAGTGTGATTTCTTGGAGATTGCCCCATTAGCCTCTCATCTGAGATCAAAGACATCCCTAGACTTTTGGCCTTCTAGAAGACCACAGAGACCTGGCTTTTCCTATAGGCATTGCACTAGGATGGGAGTTGAGCTGAGAAACTATTTGGTCTTGTGCCTGGAGGAAGAGATTTCTGCTTTCATTTTCAATACGATAATGAGATGGGTAGCCATATAAATTCTGTAAATAATAATGATTTATCAAATTTCTCATCCATCTCTGCTGTGTACTCATTTTTACCCAGATCAGCAGAGAGAAATTTCTGTTTAAGTGTGACTAGCTTCTAAATCCTTGGCTCCTCTTCATTGTACAGTCTTCTTCTGTAGAGGTCTGCTTGAATGTTCATTTGTCTGAAGAAAAGAAATATCCTTCCCTTAGGCCACTTGCTGAGTTACTGTTGTAGTTGGTTTCTATCCTGTTCAGACAATCAAAAATGTAATGGATCAAACACTTTGTTGCATACATCATTCCCATCCACCAGATTGTTTCTTCAAGGTGCAAAATAGAAGAGAGATCACCTAATAGTCTCCTTTCCATCTCTATTCTGCTACTACTATACATATATACATAACCCTGCACAACTTTTTTGAAATCAGACAAAGCCTGGAGTAAACAAAACCACTTCTTTTGGGACTGTCCTTTCTGATTATCCATATGATTGTTCCCAATGACTCTGGAAAGTCCTGTAGCTTTTCAGATAGATGACAGACAGACAGACAGATGACAGAATAAATTCTTGCCTGCCTTTAATAAGTTTTGTCACTTATTAGCTTTGGTGTTTGCTGTTGCTTAAGAAATAAATCGCAAGATCTATTTTTGTGTTTGAAATGAACAGGGTGGGTGCTTGCTCTGATCTAGATGGAGGAATTGACTGGGAATGTGCTGGGTACAAACTAAATTGGTAAATAGCCACAGTAATTTTCCAATAGCTACAACAAGATTTAATGTAATATTTATTTATATACTATATATTTGTTTATTCATATATATATACAGACATACCATTTATATGTCTGCCCATTTCACTGCCGTGACTCTAAGCAATAAAATATGCAATCACATGGATTTATCCATCATCCCTGATTTTAAGAATCTAAAAGAAGCTGCAGATCCTGGATATTTGTATTGAATTTGCTAGCAATTACTTAATCCTTACTTTTTCTACTGCTCTTAATTTTTATCTCTGCTTTTTCCGTTAGTTCAAGACGGATCCTGATTCTTGATCACACAATAAAATATGTCTTTGTAGATTTCATACCAAAAAATGGTTTGCTTTTGTTGATTTCTGGATTTTTTTTGTTTTAATCCTTTTTATTTTTTTGTTTGGTTTTAATCTTTGCAATCAAGCCTATAATTCTGGGATTTCCTAGAGGTCTCTTAAGCTCTAGCCAGTTTCAACCCTGCACAACTTTTCTGAAATCAGACAAAGTTGCTTAAAGCTATGCATTAATGAATAATAAATAATTTTCATTTCTAAATTAATTATATCCCATTTCAGTAAGAATAAGATTTCATAAAAATTTGCACTTAAATCCATGTTGAAATAAGCAAGTTTAATGATATGGTCTGGATTTGTCAGGTTTCAAATATTTCAGATTTTGAAAACAGTGAGATAAATTAGTCTTGTATAATTAAAACTACACTGATTACTGAAAACATGATTAAATCCATCTCCAATCTGTTTACTCGCAAAATACACATATTTTCCAAAATATAATTATTCTAAAATATATATACTGAATAGGTGTGTGATTAGGTTTTAAGCCAAGACAGCATTAGAACATTCAGAAAATGTGAAAGTGGGTAAATAATTAAGTTGCTGCCAATGATTTAATACAGAAATGACAGATCAGGTCATTTCATATCAGAATTTATTAAAACCAAATTTTCTGAAGGTCACTGCCCTCAATACAGGAATCAACATAGGCAGATATAATTATGTTTTATATTTTTAAGCAGGGTAGAAGTCTTGATAGTATAATGTTCTTGCTTGTTAAAAAAATCTATGTAGGTCTATAAAGCTTTTTATGTTCTTTTTCCAGTGAATGATTGAACCTTCTCAGCATTGTTGTATTGACATTATTTTAATCCTGCCTGTGGAAAAAAGAAAGGGAAAAAAATTCTATTAAGAGATTAGTATTCAGATCCAACTCTTCATGAATGCTTGGACAAAGTTTAAAAAGAGAGAAAAAAATATGAGAAAGAGAGAGAGAGACCCACAATTTCATGCTAAAGAAGATGCAAACAATAGCTTCTGTGTTGATTCTGTCAGTGAACACAAGATACGTTAGTCCCTAAATTTACTCAACAGATAAAAAAGGCCAGCAAGGGAATGTTCTCCAAGGAGGAAGTTTGTTTTGGTGTGTCTTGACAGAATAAAAGAAGGGTTTATTGTGTATTTTCCTTTTCAGGTTACAGTATCCCAAAACTCCGTGGGATAATGGCTTCCATCCTGATAGCCTGCTGAAAAGCTAAGGCTGCCATGAATTATGAGAAATGTTACATTTTCTACAGCTATCCATAACTTTAGGCCTCCTATCCATCTTAGAGACACATGAATCCCAATGTCCTGTAATGTGTAAACCGTTCAGCCCTTATAAAACATTGCCCTTCTTTTCCTGGGTATCATCTCTGCATGGATCTTACTGGACAGAGAAAGATATATGTACCAGAGTTAGCCTGGACTGCCACCATATAACTGAAATATCCACGAAATATCTGAAATATCCATGTCTACTGACCAACTTGATCCGAAGAGAAATGGTTTGGAAAGAAAGACATTTCTTTATGATCACTGAATGCAATCATTTCCAAGAGTATTCAAGTCTGAAGTGGCTGAGAAATGGAAATTTCATCCAATCTCTTTTTGCCAGATTTCTTAATTCTCTAGCCATAAGTCCTTTTTGGTCTTTGCATTTCATTTATCTTCAAGGGCCTGTGTGCTTTCATATCTCTGTATTTTCTGTACTATATATGCACATTTTCCAAAGAAGGTTTAAATATTATAATGCATTAAAAGTATTATATTTGTTACAGCAAATTCCAAAGATTTTCAGCAGGTCCATGCAGAATCCAGAATGGATATTTTAGTCTTCACTTATGGACAGATGGAAGTTCTTACATTCTCTATTGCAAAGTACATTCTCACTCTCTTGCGAAGTGCGAAAAGTGCAATAAAAGTGCTAAAGAATGGTGGATAGTGGATAGTTAGATTCAGAGAACATTCACACTGTATGCTTAAGCTGTTCCTGTCCTGTGCTAATGCAGACTTTACTAATATTAGACTAAAACAACCCTTTCGGGACTCAGACACTACTTACAGATTGTAAGATTTTCAGTTCAGCCTTTTCTATTTAAATATATACATACTTACACATACATACATATCTATATACTGTATCTGTATCTTGATAAGATCACTGTTGCAATGTTTTATAATTTTTCCAGTGGCATCTCTGATGGTCCTATTAAAAAAAAATCATAGCACAGCAGAAAACAGGTAGCTTAGGAAAAGAAAAATAATTACATAAAAACCCCATTCCTGTTGGGTTTTGAACTGGGGGCATTCTGTATAATGAACAGGTATTACAACCACTACATCAGTAAAGAATATGTGCTGAAACTGCTTTTTCAGGAGATATTTTTCTGCCTTCCTGCCTCTGTGATAGGTGGAATTGGCCTAGAACAGTGTTATTCAAGGAAGAAAGAGCTGAAAAACTCTTTTCAATGTGAAAAATCAATGTGGAACACATGAATACATAAATTTTATGTAATACATTTTATTGGAACAAAGTGATACAGTTAATGTTGCAAGGATACATTTCATACGTTATGAATAGAAACCGTCATGTTGAATGCTGGAGTTCTGGGGAACATAGTTAGGATACCGCAGGTCTAGAAGAAGGTGAATCACAGCAGGGAAAATGGAGACAGCGGTACTCAAGCTGACAAAAATACCAGTAGAAAAAAATACTTGTAACTCAGGTTTGAACAGTGGAGTCTTGGTGTTCCCTGAGCTTGGTTGTTTTCTTGCAGATGCTTCATTACCCAACTAGGAAACATTATCAGTGTTAGAAGGGAATGGGGTTTGTTCTCTGTTTATATCCAAGACTTGCCCTGTCAGTCTCGATGGGAGTATTGTTTTCTTCTTGGTAGTTCCCTGATTAGTCTGTTTGTTTGTCTGAGTTGGTATTTCCTTGATCAGGGTATTGTTTACTGCTTGACTGGTGGTCTGGTATTAATCCTGGTGTTCATCTCTGCTTATCTGGTGTCGATTGCTGGCCAGGAGGTTGGTCTTTTAGCTTTTTTATTTTCTCTTTTGAATGATATATAGATGTTATTGATCTCTATGTGCCTACTGATGGCTGACAAAAGTAGAAAAACACTGCTTTAGGAATGGAGCAGGAAAATGTACACAGATGGTACATTCATTCGGGCTGGAGGTGAATACATGGTGACATTATCCATTCCTGCTGGAGGTCCATATTGGCAACAAGGCAACCTGCATCATGGATAAGCATTTATTCCTGTTCACCTTTCCATACCTTGGTGCTTGGACGAATGCTTAAGAAAATAAAATGTTTTAAAGTAATCATTTATTTTGGGAATGTTTCTATGGTTTCATTTAAGGTTGAAAATGTTCATGTATTTAGAAGTTTCTGTTTTATTGACAGCCAGTTTGATGTACTGTAGTGGTTAAGGCATCAGGCTAGATCCCAGGAGAGTGTGAGTTCTAGTCCCACCATAGCATTGAGCCAGCTGGGTGATCTTGGACTTGTCAGCCCTAAGAAGGCAGTAAAGACAAACCTCTTCCAAAATCCTGCCAAAAAACTGCAGGGATTTATCCAGGTAGTTGCCAGGAATCAAAGTCAGACTTTTTTTTTTTACTCAAAAGCTGAAAAACAAAATGATACAAACTTTATTATTAACCAATGTCTGAGTAGATAAATTCTGCAAAACAAAGCCTGTATTTCCAATTAAACTGTATGAAATAATCATTGTCCTAAAACATTAAGGACAATTTAACAGCAAATAAAGACTTTATGTTGGTTTACCTCCATTAAACCTTTAAACTGAACTATTGGCACATGACTCAGGGGAGGATTTATAAAGAGGCTTCAGCAGAGGCACTTCCAGAAACTGTGTGTGTGTGTGTCAAAAAAGTCAAAATGATCCATGTAATCAAAGCCTTCTCTCTTTTCACATGTCTGTAATGCGTGCAAAAAAATAGGGTAGGGCTTCAATCCTTCAAACATGTCCACAATCTTGACTTTGTTTTGGACATTCCTTGTGGACAGTCCTGGTCATCAAATAGGCCCTAATTCACCAAGCTTGGCTAACTTATCTAAGGTTGGGAATGACCTATGAAGTTGGGAATGACCTGTGAACATCACAGGGGTGACTTAGTTCTGAAGACTTAAAGATGAACATCTTCAAAGTTCTTAAGATTTAGTTGAAATGTACATAAAAATATGAGGCAGCTGACAACGTATATATCTATTCTCCCACAGTGCATATCATGTTGTATACTTGATTGTAGTTTTCCTTGCGTGTTTATTTTGTTGTGCAAACTTTAAAGCTCCAAGCTCTCAAAGTGTTGGTCGTATGGAAGAGTTCTTGTGGCTTTTTTGCCATTTTGATCAATTTTCTCCGCAGTTCTATCTGTCCGTAAGAGCAAATCACAAATGACTTTTTGAAATTTTTCAGCAAATTTGTGGGCAGAGAAATTTGGAGAAACAAAGATAATTTCTCCATTATTTTTGAACCAGTTTTTCCTCAGGACAGATTTTTTTCTTGAATGGTGGTAGGAAGGCCTTGCAATGCCATTCTGCACTACCATTTTGCTGATTTGCTGATTTGGACCCCCTGACATCTCTGATCACTCAGATGCCAAGTATAATCTTTACCTGAAAAATACCTGTTTTAAATGATACAACAACAAAGGAATAACCTCCATGCAGATATGAAACGATACAAATCATTATTTTCTAGGTAGAGTTTCTTCATAAAAGTCAAGGAGGTACTTCTTTGATAAGTTATTTTGTCCTCAAAAGTTGCTTAGTTAGACTTCTATTTTTCATTAATAACACACACCCACATATATATTTTACAAAAAGCAGACGTAAATGAATTTGCAAACAGAAATATCTCCAGGTTGTAAAACATCTTGTTCTACCATTCGTAACAAGCTGCTATGACAAGTTTCAATAAGAAACAGCTTGGCACATAGATGTTATAAGGAATTAGATGTCAGTTAAAGATAGGTTAGGACAAGTTCAGGGGGAAAAATCATACTTATTTATACATTTAATTTTTTTTAAGTGTCAAAATGTCTGGCTCAGAAATATGGAATAAATGTGAATAAATAGTGGGGAAGAAAGCAAAACTAAAACATTCCAAAAACCCCCAGCTCCTTGGCATATTACAGGGCATGGTACAGAAAACCAGAAATGTGGACCACTTACTCTTGTCTACTCATGACATAAAGTGAAATAAATTTGCATCTTTGGCAGCAGGGCCAGCTAGTGTAGGGTCAGCAAACAAATTCTGCATTATTTCTCTACTCATTCTCATTTAATATACTTTAGACATTCTGTTTAAAAAACATAGGATATCCAAGACATTCATTGGAGTTTTTGTATGAATTATATATGGCCACCTACTCTCCAAGAAGCTCTGGGTAATTTAGTTGGTTAAGAAATATCTACATGCATATATTATCCTATTCTAAAATGAGCCTTTTGTGGCCTCCCTGGTTTCTCATATCTTCTTTAATCCCCAGGAGGGACCTCATATATTTTCCCACTACAGTAATGTTGTTGCTTCTAAAAAGAAGTCCAGTTTTTGAGAAACTGTCAGAGAATCTCCTTTTCTCTTGGAGAAATTCACATAAATCATCCAACCAATTTCTTCGCCTACAAAGTTGACGCAAAATGTTGAAAAGCACTTTGTGTTCACTTCCACGTTGATGCTGTAGCACCGCAGGAGAAATTTAAAAAGTTCATTTGGACCAGAGACTAGCACATGCTTCTACTGAAGCACAAATGGGGTTATTTTTATACCAGAATCAAAAACAAACCTGAAGTGGTAGGGATCCCATTCTCTATGTGGAACAAACCTAATGCTAATTCTAATCCTCTATGTAGGCTTTAATCACAGTATTTAATCAAAACAGCGAGCAATTTGGATTATGGAAAAAGTTTCTTCTAAATAAAATAATGATGATTTAAAAATGGCTCTTAGGGGGTGGTGGCTGAGCGGTTAAGACACTGGGCTTGTCAGCAGTTCGAGTTCGAGACCCACGCACCATCACGCAATGGGGAGAGCTCCCCTTCCTGCCCCAGCTCCTGCCAACCTAGCAGTTTGAAAGCATGAAAAAATGCAAGTGGATAAATAGGTACCACCTTCAGTGGGAAAGCATGTGCCTTGGCACATAGTCATGCCAGCTGCAGGACCATGGAAGTGTCTTCAGAAAAACACTGGCTTCCTCGGCTATGAAACGGAAATGAGTGTCACCCCCTAGAGTCGGACATGACTGGCAGGGGAAACCTTTACCTTTAAGAACGGCTGCAGAGGTGTTTCTTTTTCCTAGGTGTTTGCAAATGTCTTTGCTTTCTAGCACCTCCATTACTCGAATCAGCATCCCTCTAAGTGTTTTATGGCTCAGCTTATAGTTTATTTCCCTTGACAAAGTGCATATGGGGAGGGGGATGATTTACCGGCCTATTCTAATGCCATTTTTCTCCTTCAACATCCATTCTTGTCATCCTTCTTGTTCTTTCTGCTGAAGCTCTACTTCTTCTTGGATTGAGGAGGGGATGACTTACAAGACGATATTTGGAGGCCTTTTGTGTCTAGTTCAATACCATTAGGTGTTGAGTTGCCACTTAAATTATGCCTGAATAATTTGATAAATCACCTCCTCCTGTATTTGACCACCTATTCTGTAGTGGTCAGGACCACACTTAATTTTGAGAGGGGAAGGTGAAGATTTTCCAGGGCTGGGTGATAACACAAATTGAATATAACCACCTATATAAATATATATGTGGTTTAGATATATTTATTTAGATATGTTTAGATATCTAAATCACGTTTAGATATATTTATTTGGAGTTTAGATATATTTATTCATTTAATCAATTGATATGGCTGCGCATCTTGCATTGATATGACTTTGGGCAGCTAACAACATTTAAAAATGATTTTAAAAAGTATTAGCAAAGAATAACAAGCCAACAATGGTCAAGAAAACAATTAACAGAGACCTAACGAGTCCTAACTTCTTGATCCCAGACCTTAGAGCATATGAAAGGCCTACAGGGTCAAGGCCAAACAGATTTTGAGAGGGGGAGGGCACGATGCTCCAGAGAGCAAGCACTGCAAAAAGGCACGCTTCCAAGCTTGCAAAATATAATTTTTTTAGTTTTGCCTTTTCTTCCTCAAACCTTATCCAGCTGTTCCATTCAAGGCTCCTTAGTGATGTAGACCAATGTCCTTCTCAACCACCTCCTCAAAAATCCAATGATGCAATTCCAACAATAGAGGATTATAACTCTTGTGAATATGAATATGAGGAGATCCAGGATGCAGACAAGGACACTATAAATGTGCAAGTCATATTTTCTCTTATTTTATTATCACAATTAGGAAAGAGGAAC
>JANHZU010008550.1:17498-27533 GCA_032468055.1 Acrochordus granulatus | reverse complement strand
CTTCATGGTTAATACTTGCTTGCTTTAACCATTGTTTATCATTACATCTGTACCATAAGTCATGGTTATGCTTGGTTTGTTTCTCCTCTGTGAAGCAATCTCCTTTCATTAACAGTCTCCAATTTATTCTATTGTGACATAATTAATCCACTTTCCTGAGTTTTGTTCAGTTGCTAAGTTGTGTCTGACCCTTCGCAACCCTGTGGACCATAGCACGCCAGGCCTCCCTGTCTTCTACTGTCTCCAGGAGTTTGATCACTGCATCAATGATGCTATCTAACCATCTCACCCTCTGCTGTCCCTTCTCCTTGCCTTCAATTTTTCCCAGCACCATGGTCTTTTCCAGTGAGTCCTCTCTTTGTATTAGGTGCCCAAAGATAGTTTCAGTATCTGTCCTTCCAATGAACAGATATTTGCAATTTATTTAATAAATCACGTTAAACTATGATTTGGTATGATGCATGAATCCAGATATCATGTAGTACATAAGGGACTGTCTCTTCCCAGTTCTTTCTCCCCGTCTGGTAGGATGAGCATGCTCTGGGTCCTTTTGGCTAAGGAACATTATCTAATGGGGCCCAGAAGATGAGTCTTTTCTGCTGTAGTGTCTGCTATGGATTCATTCTGAAGAAAGAGCACAATGCTGAGGAGAAGAACCAGGCTTCATTGCAATGTTCTCCCAGTGCCTGTTTTATAAGAAAGTGGAACCCTGAAGAATGGAAAAGAAAAGATTTGAGGGCTACAAGATGGGGAATCCTAGGGATTGAATTGGCTGCCTAGTTTGTGGAAGGCAGACAGGCCTTGTTGATGTGTCTGTAGTGAGTGCAATTGTTGGGCAAAATGAGCTTTTCAGGATGTTGGTGTCCTGAGCGGATGGAGGAGGGAACTCTGGGGTTTCTCTAGGAGGTTGCAGTTTCCTTGTAAAGACTGCTCTTGGGTTATTCTGTGAGTGGGTGGAGAAGCTTCTAGTCTGTGGTTAGATGGACTTGCATGGGAGCTTTGTCTGGGGCAGAGAGGGTCAATTTGTTTCTGATGGGATTAGGCAAAGAGATGAACTGGGTTTGATCCTGGTCACATCCAAAGGCCAGGGAGGAAAAGTGTGCCACCTACCTTTTGTTTGCTAGATTTATTTTCTCCTCTGCTTGTCCACCCTTGGAACATTCTACCTTTGGAAATCAAGTTGGCCCTGAACTTCCTGGCCTTTCACAAAACCCTAAAGACCTGGTTCTATGCTGAGACCTGGGACTATGAGTGTGTGAAGGGAGCCACCTCCTGGCTATATGGATGATTATTTTCTCAACTGCTGTGCATTTTAATTTTGTACATGTGTCTGTTTTACATATACATATTTATATAGCCACCCAGAGTTGTTGTGGAAGTGAAAAAAGGTAAAGCTTTCTCCTGCCAATCACAGCCAACTTGAGGGGATGGTATTCGTCTCCGATTCACTGCTGAGGGAGCCAGAGTTTGTCCAGAGAAGCTTCCCATGGTTATGTGGCCAGCATGACTATATGCCAAGGCACACAGAACCCTGTTACCTTTCTCACCGAAGGTGGTCCCTATTTATCTCCATGAATTTTTACGTGCTTTCAAACTGCTAGGTTGGCGGGAGCTGGAGCAAGTAACAGGAGCTCATAAGTAGCTATATAAAGTGATTATATAAATAAATAAATAACTATACTGTCAGCGAGTGCCATCCTTTCTTATTCTGAACAGAGAATAAACAACGCAAACTTGATTATTATGTTTGAATAACTGGCTTATTAAAATGGTGGTTACTGTATCATTTACTGAAATTGTTAAAATAAAGGAACTGTTGAGTTTACTTTTGCGAGACATATTTGATGAGACGTGTTCTAGAGTTAAATGCGAGAATTAAGTAAATAAATAAACGGAATCCTTTTTTCCTCCATTCCTGCCCAGCTTCACCCTTAAGACTCCACGGGATGTTTTACAGCAACGCTTCTGCTATTATTTCTTGAACGTACGAAGTAAGCATAATTCCAGAATAGGTTTTTTTTGGTTCTGCAGTGAGTGGCCTCTGCTTCCGGACCTGAGCTACACAAAATCGTGCGGCAACGAAGAGACCAGTTCGTTGTAACGGCACTCCCGTGGCAGGGGCGAGTTGATCGCCACCGTTGTCGGTCCGCGTCGGCGACAGAGCCGCGTCGCAAGTCTCCGCCGCTGTCACGTGGCAGCAGAGGCACCCCGGCCTGCGGAGCGGGCTCCAGATCCAGGCTGGGCTCCGGACTCCCCGCTTCCTCTGCCGAAGCCTCGCTCGGCCTCGATGTGGTGCGATTCTCGCGGTCTCGGCCAGGCTTTTAAATTCATTCCAGCCATTTACCGCCTTGAAGTGCTCCTTGGGCACGGTGGTACGGTGGAGCCGCACTGGTTAAGAAAAAGGCGGGTTCTTAAATATTTCACAGTTCAAATGACGAGGGGAAAACTGTAAGTCAAAACCTCCCGCTCCTCCCTTCCCTCCCCCTCCCCAGCATCTTTACTGAACCTACTTGAATGGGTTCGTGCTGCTTAAAGCTGGCGTTGGTGAATTAATAATTAAATCAAGAGAATGCGTTTCCGAGGTTGTGAGACAGCTCTTCATAAGGAAGCATATCATAAAAGGAAAGAGGAATGGGTGTGGCCTGGGTTTGATAACGAATTTCCTTTGGCTTCTCATAAACGCCCATAAATAGCCTCGACTGAAGCTCAGGCGTGCTTTCATGACAACAAAGCGCAGCGATTCACTGGCGGCTCCTACGAGGCTTGCGCTCGCAGCGCTGTGATGAAGGAGAGGGGAACTGGGAGAGAAAGGGAAATCATCGCTCACTTTAAAAACGGCTTATCGAACTCCTGCAACCTGTTTTTGAAAAATACCTCATGCATTTTAATTCAGCTACTTAACTGCGAATTCTGACATTCTTGCCTCATTTGTAAAATCTCCCGCAAATGCTCTAAAAAGTAAATTGTGGAAATTCTACTTTTACTCAGAATCTGGCAAATCAACATTTACTAACAATTAGAAAAAATGCCAGTTGCTTATGTCACCTGCACAGTATTAAAATAAAGACGCCCACTTTCTTTTTTTCTGCAAATAATGTTGTGAAAATCACACTAAGAGCTACCCCCCTCTAATTTAGGAGCTACAGTTTCTAATGAGGTACATTTTGTGTTACATTTGCATCTAAGGATGTAAAAAGAAACGATCAGAGCAATATTGATCTAGATATTCCTCTTTACTTAGTACCCTGTTCACTGTCTGCTCAGTTTCTCTTTTCAGTCCTAAGGCGGTTTGATATATGAATTTTGGTGCCCCTTGACATCTTGCGTAACTGCAGACTTGGGATTACTTATTACCTATTCTGACTGGCTCCTGATTAAACTCACTAGATAGAAATATTTTCAAACATCCATTTCCCATATCCAAATTTCTCACTCCAAACCTTAGTACTGAAGAGGTTCATTCTTTAGAAAAAGAAGAATAACAAACTGTGCGTGTACCCTTAAAAAGCCAAGAGCATGTTGTAATGTATTGGAGACATAACACATACATCTGTGAAATGATTTTTTTCCCTTCCATTCCTACATAACTCCCCAAACGACTTTGGAAAGTTGGAGGAATACAGTGAAGGAGTGGATGTAGAGAAAGAATGAAGAAATCTCACAGCATGAGCTGAAAGCTGCTTCGGAAATAATGCTCATTATCCATAGGATAAGAGATTCTTTGTCCATTCATGACATTCCTCAACTTGTTTGAATGAAGCAATACCCAAATCATTCTGCTGCTGGTATGCTTTGGTTTAAAACATAAATTGGATATATAGTTTTATTACCGGTGTATACCAATGTTTTTCAAACTTGACTTCTTTAAGATGTGTGGACTTCAACTCCCAGAATTCCTCAGCCAGTATGTTTGTTGGCTAGGAAACTCTGGGAGTTGGAAGTCCATGCACGTGAAAGTTCCCAAGTTTGAAAAACACTGATATATGTGATTCTTAAGTTATTTTTAAGGGAGGAAGTCTTGAATGAATAAATATACTTGATGGGAAGGCAATGGAACCATTTAGCTTAGGGGCTGTTAAAGCAGAAATCCAGTTTATGAGCCTCATGTTGCAGAATACATAAAAATAGTCATGCTAGATCAGGCCAAGCACTTTGTTTCTTACACTGGCCAACCAAGTACTGTTTGGATATTTGCCAGCAGAAGATGACAGTATATCCGTTTTCTGCCATATTCCTACAACTGAGATTTAGACAGGTAATCTGACTCTTCAGTACTAATGATGGGCAGAAACAGGTTCACATGAATAACTATGTATCTGAATCAGTCAAACCACAATGGGTAATAAGCATGTTGCTTGCTTTTACCAGAAGACATTCCTGAAGCATAACAGCATGATGTCAGTCACGGGAGAAAAGATGGGGTGGGATAAGAAAAAGACAATGAATGTACAGTAAACCACAAAAGTGCCAAATATAAGGTTACTATATATACTTATTTTTATGTAATCTGATTGAATAGCCTGAAGAGTAGAGTAAGACAATATCCTCCAAAGGCTCAGAAACAGAATTTTGAGGAAAAATAAGGAATATAGCAACTACCTAAGGCAGAGCTATAATTTAAGATATACATATTTTTCAGAAGGTGTGCATGGTTATGAAAAACACAATTGTGATATCTTCAGAACCACATTAGAAAACAAATATATCTAATTGTTTATCTTATTTAACAAAATATTAATACTGATCATGTCAATGAATGTACATTTTTACACAGTTCATATAAGGGAAAAGTCTTCCTTCAGAATGTTTGTAATATGTGTTGAGCCCAGAGTCTAAACGGCCAGTTCATTATGTAGATAAGTATGTAAACTTAAAGGTATGTGTGTGTGAATTGATTGGACTTTTTTTTTTCGGGAAAGGATGGACTGTTTTCAAAGCTAGAACATAGTAGTCTTGATTCATATCATAAGAAAATGAGACAGAGAACAGGAAGAATGAGGACTGATTTCTCTGTTGATATCAAACATCACTTAGATCACAGTTAGACTTGAAAAAAACTTAGAGCAGATTTCAGATAGATGGAAGCAGAAGTTTCTGATGGCTTACAAGCATGTTTGTTTGTTTATCAAAGTTAGAGATCGCTGATCTCACTCACAGAATGACTCTGAGTGATGTACAATGTTGTAGCAAGAAGGTTGCCCCAAACACAGCAAAGACTGCTTTTCTAGATGGAAACTGCCTTATCAATTTGCCCAAAGCTTAGCAAAATAATACGTATTTCCTAAAACAGAGTTTCTCTTTATCTAGAAAAATAAAATACAAAGCCCTGTTCAGGTATTTACTTTGTACATTCTTCTTAGTGTGTGAGGAATGTCAAAGTGATACAGATAGTCCTTGTTCAGTGACTACCTCTTTTAGTAAGTGTTTGCAGTTACAATGGTGATGAAAAAGTAATTTTGTAACCAATCTTCCCATTTATGACTTACACAGGTCTGTAAAGCAAAGGAAAGCTGGCCACTTTGCTCAGTGACTGATTTGCCCGTTGCTACTGTGGTCACTAAACAAGGACTACTTTGCTTACAGTGCAACGTTCTGCAGTGGGTCGCTTAACTCCACACATAGTTACTTTTGTGTGGATGGAAACTCTGCTAGTAGTGAGATCCTGTGCAAAGAGAAGCATTCACATGTGTTGAAAGATGTGCTGCTAAGAGAACTTCACCACACACATGGAGATGGTCCTTTTATGCACATGTCTATTGGCTAAGAGCCAATGTGAGATTCATTCACTCGGCAAGAAGGCCAATTAATCACCAGAGTTGAGGAAAGTGGAAGTTTTATTACTGCACAGAAACAAAGGGTGCCTCGATGCCAGAATTGTGCAGTCAAAGAGGAACACCAGATCTTGGTTACACACATTTTTATATTAGTTGCATGAGGAAGGGAAAGGAAGGTTTTATAGAAGAGAAAGATCCGTTGCTCATTGGCTAACTTTGTTTATTTCATGTCCCTTTCTGCTATCTGATAAGTGAAGATGTCACGCCACTGTCCTTGTTCAGCAATGGGGCTGTTTCGCTGGCTTCTAGGTATCTTTCAATTTCTTGGTACTTTCCTCATACATCCTCTCTACATCCTTCATGCTTGCTTGACATGTGGATTGTGGTTAGGTGCATTCAGCTTTTCTGCATCCTGTCACGCTCCAAGCATTTGCTGTTTATGTCATGAGCAAGCTGTCAGCTAACATAGGTTGTTAGAGCTGTAAATGGAAATGAGGTCAAGATGGAGTAATTGAAGACAACTCTTGCTAAACCAAGACAAAGTTATTAGAGGCAGTTATTTAAAGCTTTGCTAAGATGAATCACATCAAGGCTAAGCGTAGGGTTCCAATATGGGGCCCCAGGCCCTCATCACTAGTCCAACTGGCAGAGGAGAAAGCCTGTTTGTTATTCCTTGAGTGCTGGATTGAATATACAAAGATGATGCTTGAATAAGTCTAGGAGAACTATTTATCTTTGGCAATTCTGTGGCACGAATTGCCATGTTTCTGTGTGGATAGATGAGTGGGTAAAGCTGCCATAGTAGGATGTGACTTAATTTAGACACTACAACATGTAAGCTCCTTTTTCATTTATATATGCTTTGTTGCATAGTGCCATTATTATGTACAGAATTGTTCTGTGTACAGTTAAGGTGCACGGTCATAGAACTCAACGAGGGCATATTTTCTTTTACACATGACTGTAGCTGACTTACACTATACATTAGGTACAGGGGTGAGTTATCATGCTTCATTCACACATGATTTCTTTTGCTTAAACATAGAAAACTGCTCTTGGTGACAAACCATGATTTAGTTTTCAATAGTAAACTATAATTCATAGCCATTCTTCATGGTTAATACTTGCTTGCTTTAACCATTGTTTATCATTACATCTGTACCACAAGTCATGGCTTATGCTTGGTTTGTTTCTCCTCTGTGAAGCAATCTCCTTTCATTAACAGAAACAAGCAAGAAAAGCAGCCAGAAAGAAAACCTCTTTTCAAAGTCATGCAGTCATAGTGGCATTTTCGAAATTCTCAAACTTTAGCCTGCCTAGCAACTGCCACCTGTATACGCTTCTTGTCCTTGAACTCGAGATGTTCAGTACAAAGAACAGGGGGAGATTTAAAAGGCCCACAAAAGATGTCCCTGGTCTCCTTCAAACTGAATCTTTGTGGATAAGCTGACTTAAAAGTATGCAGGGTGGCAAAAGGAGAAAAGGCTTGACTATTTGCCTTCTGGATTAAGCTGTTGATTTTTCCAGAGAAGTTTCTTGGAAATTGATTCCTTCAATCAGAGCTTGATTTTTGGAGACCATATAAATGTAGTCCTCTTGGTGGCTGTACGAGGGGTGGTTTGCTATGTCTGTCTTCTGATGAACGAGGCTTCACTTTCTCAACAATGTTCAAGTTTGGTCGACGCTGCTATCCACACATGCTGACATTGGCTGATCCTGAAAAACCTAAGCAGAGTCAGACCTTATTGGTACTTTACTAGAAGACTGACAGAAAGTCCCATTGGGAAATCAAAGAAAGCCATGACAAATCACTTCAGTCTGGTTGCCAAGAAAACAACATGGCTGTGTGGTGCTCATATAATGACCAGGAGTTAAGCCTGACCCCAAAAGTCTTTAATTTAAGACATGCATACACTTGGACTATGTAGATGTTACACTTACCTACTGAGTTTCAAACCAGCTGAAGCCTAGCATCCAACCATACAGTTTATGGATTCTTCTCCAATGGATGTGTGCCATTGTCTTATTTCTCTTCAATTCTAATTCTGAAGTTTTCAGACTTACACCTTGGCCAGGTGGGCTGCACTACTCTCTGTGGTTCTCTGGGGATAAAAACATTCCTTCTGAACAGTGCTTATGTCATGTGGAGATGACTCTGTGGCATCCCTAAGCCGTATGCTCCTTTATTGCTTTATTTATAAGGAAACAAGGATATTTATCCCATTTTAAGGAATTACCCTGCTAGAGAATGCAATGTCTATCTATCACTGCTTCTATCTGGTCAGGATCCTGACATATCTTACTAGGATTTATTTATTTATTTTAGTTATATAATGTGTCCAATTTGGAAACCATACATCTCATTCACACTGGGTGGTGTACAATTAAAAACATTAAAAAAACTAAATAAAATATATTTCTATAAAAGGAGGCAGTAAAACAAAGATAGAATTAAAGTAAAAAAGGGAGGGGAGGGTTTTCAGTGAGAAAAACAATTACAAGATTGTGTGTCCTCTGCAAGCCCTGCAGGTTGCCTGATTTTGTGCTATCATTTGTTACCGTGTATACCTCCTACCTCCGACTGAAGTTTAGCATGAATTATGGTGATTGCCATGACTGTTTGTACTACAGTTACTATGCTAATGCATTTTATGTAACTTCATTGCATTTTTAAAAAGTTATATTAATAATTAGAGGTCTGTGTATTTTATTATTGCACTTTCTGGCCCAAAGGCTAGAAATAAAGGCTTGATTTGATTAGTTGTTAGATCTATTCATTCTGGCAGCATTATGCCATAAGGCCAGGGAAATTTCTTCCTTTCCTCTGCAGTTCTTTGAGAGTGTTGGGTACCTTTCAGACATTTTCAGGAGCAAGCATTCGGAGTATTCATGGTTACCCTCCATTTAAGATACTTGATCCAATATGTATATTTTCTGTGATATCATATAGGAGGATAGATTTAGATTCATTGCTGATGATTGACATTGCAAGATTGAACTCCATCTGTAATAGCAGACAATTAATTGCACACATTTAGCTTTTCCTTGCCAAACCTCAAATAAAAGGTACCACAAATGAAAAGGTATTGTACGTTCAAGTGAGAAAAAAAAGTGAAAACAGCTGCTTGTTGTCAGCTGGCTATTTCTGTCCTCATATTCTATATCAGTGATGTCATGCAAATTCCTTGACAGGATTTTTCATCCAGTTAATCATATATTCTGCCATTTAACCACATATAGATTAAGGAATTCCAAAAGAAAACATGAACAAAACCAAGACATGGCCAGAAAGCATAACTAAACAAGCAAGCAAGTGGAAAACTGATACAGAGTTTTGATTCCATTTTACATATTCATCTTTCCACAAATCAATCCGAAAGATTAATTTTTTAATAAGTCATGCTAATTTAAAAATTTTTATTTTGATTCAGGAACAGAAGACTTTTCTTGTAGCAAGAATTAAAGTCATAATCTTATGCATGTCTACTATGAAGTTAAATCCAGCTTGGAGTTTCTATATAGCACAATTCAACACAAAGACAATGTCATTCTGGTGCTCCATGGAGTAGTAGACCGTGGCTTGCTAATTTTTCAGTTAGGATTCTTTCCTAGAACTCTCTCAATCACAGCTAGGATTGATGAACAAATTGACTGCACCTTTCTAACTCACTTCCTCTTATTTGTGTATAATTAAACCTCTTGATGTTTAGAGACAAAAATGAAATAGATGTTATTTGTTTACAACAAATAAACAAAAAGAAAAACACATATCAACCTCTCTTGCTACAATAAGCTTTGTAAGATTTCTGTTCAATAACTAAAGATATGATTGCATTCCATGTTCAGATTAGATTTATATGGAAGCTTGCCAAATCCAGCTTAATCTGCGTATTCTGGAAGAAAAAGAAACGTTGAAAAAGCAAAAAAAAAAGAAAAAGAGAAGAACCCCTTGCAGATCACTTTAAAATCTTTTGAAAGTACTTCTTATTTTAAGGAAACATATTGTCTGAATATTCCACAGCCCCAATATTTCTTTACACTTAAGTGTAGACACATAAAGAAATGGGGGATCTCCTATTCTTGAATAAAACTAGTTGCCCAGGATATGTTTTGTATAATTCATCCAGCTGTCTAGGAAGACTGCTGTAAACTAATCTCACCCCTCCATTAAGAGATAAGATGGGAAAGTTGGAGATCAGGATAGAAAATATTGGTTTAGAGTATCTCATTCCTGGGGTGGTCATAATCAGCTTTCGATCTT
>JANHZU010008549.1:302979-317938 GCA_032468055.1 Acrochordus granulatus | reverse complement strand
TGATTGGCCCAAAGTCACCCAGCCGATTTTCACGTCGAAAGCAAACCTAGAACTCACCATCTCCTGGTTTCTAGCCTGGTGCCTTAACCACAAGACCAAACTGGCTCCCACCCAGTCAGGCAGGGAAGGTATGTTATGGACCCCATTAAAGAATTTTGACCGGTGGGATCCAGGAAGAGAGACTTTTCTGCCATTGGCCCTACCCATATTCTCCCCCCAGAAGTGAGGCTCTCCTGGCCTTTCAGAAGGGTGTAAAGACCTGAATCCTATGGGCTCACAGTGTGGCATGCAAGTGGCTAGTACAGTGCAGGTATTCCTTCTACCTTTTAACTTCTTAGTATTTTTGTTTCTACTTGGCACCCATTTTACTGATGTACCTATAGTTTTTATGCTTTTCGCTGTAAACTGCCCAGAGTTCCTCTGAGAGTGAGATGGGCAGTATCCAAAATTGATCAATAAATATAAATAAACTTATGTAGCGGAGCCACATCAAGGTGATGGTTGTGGGCTATTTTTAATCATCCTCTCTGAGACAGACCATCAGGAAGAGCAGAAGTGGTAGGCCTGTAACATCCATCCCAAAGGATCTTTCTCTTATTTCGGGCACTGAATTGGATGGCGAGGATGGTCCTTACATAGGATGCCATGGAACATTCTGCCAGAACCAGGGGTGTCTGCGGGGCATGGTCAAACCTCAAGATGGCAGCCATGATGGTTTAATCAAAAGTTTACCCTGTGACTTTTCTGATCATACTTTATGGACACCCCAGTCCCTGTCAGATTGGTTCTGAGTGCAGTCATTTATTCAACCAACAATGGTTGATATCATGCCATCAGGTCATAGATGAGTCTTGGATTTCCTCCATCACTGTATGTTCTTAAATTGGTCTTCAGGTCTTCCAATTGTCCACCCATCACCACTGAACTGAATTCCTCCATCTTGCTGCTGATGGTCTTCTTCTCTTTCGTTCCACCTTTCTCAGCATTTGAACCTTTTCCACAGAGCTGGGTCTTTGCATAATGTGTCTGAAAGTAGGATAATGTCTGCTCATCTGTGTCTCGAGTGAGGATTCTGGGTTGATTTGTCCCAGGATCCATCCCTTTCTTTTCTTGGTATTGTATTCTCAGACGGCTTCTCCAATACCAAAGTTAGCGCTTACCCAAACGTTCTTAACTCCACCATCTCAACGTGGGGTCGGGGATATTTTGAGTTGAGCTTGACTCCTGGGCGCTTTCATAGAGACGTCCGCGTGTATCTCGCGAGACAATATAGAAGTGGGTTGCCGCTGTCATCTATGATGGTGGGGATTGTTATTGTTCAGTTGCGCAGTCGTGTCTGACGCTTCGCGACCCCACGGACCGCAGCACGCCAGTCCTCCCCGTCTTGCACTGCCTCCCAAAGTCCACCCAAACCCACGCCCATCACACTGACGATGCTATCCAGCCACCTCATCCTCTGCCGTCCTCTTCTCATTTATTAAATTTATATGCCGCTGAAATCCAAAGACTCTTTATGCCTTCCACCCTTCCCAGAATCACGATATTTTGCAACAAGTCCTCCCTGCGCATTATGCGGCCAAAGTCCTTGAGCTTCAGCTTCGATATCTGTCCCTCCAGTGAGCAATCGGGGCTGATGTCCTGTGGGACTGACTGGCGTGATCTGGTGCTCCAGTTGCAAGGCAGGGACTGCCCTGCACCCTCCTATCATAGTGCGCTTCAGGCAGCAGAGATCAGCCGAGGTCAACTTCTCCTGCCACCGGGTGCCCCCTTTTCTGCTCCAATGCCAGTCTTCGCCTCCTCAGGCTTAAGCGGGGCGTCTACTCCCAGTCGGACGCTTCAGAGCAACACCCCACCGGTCCACGGCCGAGCGCGCAGGGCCACCCTGGCCAGACCCCTTCACGCCTTTAGACCTGCTACTGTCGCTACTTCCACCCGTCCGTGCTCGCTCTTCCTGCGCCCAGATCCCAGGCGAAGCGGGGGGCAGAGGCTCTCCCCATCCGCCACCGGGACCCTGCCTCCAGGCCGCCCCGTCTCCGCCTGCCCCCGCCCGCCAAGCTCAGCCGAGTCCCCGCTTGTGCCCTGCGGCCAGATACACGGGGGCCTCAGCGCCGAGGCCTCCCCGCGCGCCCCCGAAGCCAAGCGGCCCGCAAAGGACCCCCGCTCCGAAGGTGGGCGCGGGGTCCGTCCTCCACGGACGCGCCGGTGCCCCGCCCCTCCCCGGCTGAGCGCCAGTTTTCCTCTTCCCTCCTCCGCTCGCTCGTTCGTTCGCTCGCTCGCTCCGAGGCTGCGCCTTTTGCGAGCAGGAGGAGGAGCAGCAGCAGCAGCAGCCCCCGCCGGGGAAGGAGGCTGAGCCGCCCGCCGCCGGCTCTTCTTTCCCTCCCCTGCTCCCCGGGGAAGCGGCTGGCTCTGCGCTCCGCTCTCTGCCTCTTAATTTTGCTTTCCGCCCCCCCTTTTTCCCCCTTTCCCTCTTTTTCTCCCCGTTTTCTTTTGGCACCCCCTTTGCTCTCGCTCCCGGGCAGCAGCGATTCCAACCCTGGGAAGAGCCGCTGCTTCCCAACTCTGCCTTGGCCGGTGGGACCCCTACTTGTCCCGCCTACCCTCCCCGAAAATCCCATCCTTTCCTCTCTCCCCCCCACCCCAAACGGCAACGAAGCGCTCCCTACCGACTCACCATGGCGAAATGAACCCCGCAGCCGCCTCTCTCCTCCCCCCTTTCTAAGATGGAGCAAGCAGGAAACTAACAAAGAAACAAGCCAGCTTTGGCCTCGGCGGGAGCCACGATCATGCTGTTTTGATGGACCGAATGCCGGCCAGTTGCAGCGGAGATTTTTACAGCTTTGCAGGGGAGAAGGTGAGCATCGCCCTGCGCTCCGTTTGGCGTGCGCACAAAAGGGCTCTTGCGTGGGGACTTTTTCCCCCCAACTCGGACCTCTTCGAAATACTCGCCGAAAGCGGGTTGTTTGCCTTTGTGTCGTGTAGCGTTGTAGCTTCGACAGCGAAGTATTATTTTTTTTAAAGGGGGTTGGCTGGATTCACTCAGATTTTTAGAGCGCTTGCAGACGAGCCGGTAGGCCAGTTTGGGGACCGTCCGGAGGGATGTTTTGCTCTGCAAAATGCAATCCGGGGACGCATCTTTTGCGTTTCCCCCGTCCGGACATTCTCTTTCATCGGCCTTAAATGCTCTTTCTGGTTCGGGCCTGTATTTGCATCCTGGATCCGGACGTGCCAAGAGGCCGCTTGCAAACGGTTTTGCAAGTAGGCCACCATTCAACTTCGGATGGTGGCTCGGATTGGGACCGTTCCTGCAGAGCTGTGATTTATTTTGCATGAAATAAAGGTTGCTTTTCCGGGGGCCGCAAAATGTACAGGACTTTCCCGTTGCCCGGTTCCTTCGGTGGTTGGGGATGCACTTTGAAGCAAGGCTGCGGGGGCTGGGGGGCTAAAGCTTGTTTAGTCGTGGCGTTGTTTACATCGTGCATGCGGGAACCTAGAAAATGTCCTATTGTGTGCAAGCACCGACTTTTGCCATAGAAACGGTCGGGCGGGAGGTTTGCAGCGCGTCGCAAAAGATGCCCAGCAGCGGCGTTTCGGTTTTGCAGGGTTGCCGCTGGGAAGGCGACAGGGCAGGGGGATTTCAGAGGGCCTGTTTGGGAACGACCGTCCCCAAGTGAATTGCACAGGGTTTGCCAAGGTGACTGTGCGAAGGTGAGACTTGGATCCCGTCTCAAATTCTTTAAAAAAAAGCGCTCAAGTTTGGCCGCCTTTCATAAGCTCAGTCTGAATTTGCACCAAGGCATTCGAAGGCCTTCCGTCATTAAAAACTAAGGAGGTTTGAATTTCGGATTAAACCCTGTGCTGCTGCAGCTGAGATTCTGCTTCCTTCCCGGCTAACCCTTGTTTATGTCCAGCTCTCTTTCTCTTTGACCTCAGGAGCTGGCAGAGTCTTGCAAATAAATGCACGGAGTTGCATTTCCCTTGTCAGATGTGCCCCTGCTGCAGCAATTACCTGGGAAGCTTTGCTTTGGCAGCTCTGGATTTCCTTCGTCCCCAAAAGCAAGAACAGCCTTGCGAGGAAGCACTGGTTACCCAAACCTTAAATCTTTTGATCTACAGTACAGCAGTTTGCAACTAGCCAGGAGCTCCACTTGCAGATGCGGCCACTCCTCCTGAAGGTGCCCTGCTATAGGAGCGGGGCACAGGGTTGTGGAATAAAAGTGGGCAGGCGAAGAAGGGGTGTGTCAGAGGCTGGAGGAGCCAGTGACCACTCTCAGCATGGATCTGGGCCAACCAGGCTGGAGATCTTATTGCACTTGGTGTGATTGACATGCATATGCCTCAGCCAAATATTAACTAAAAAGAGAAGGTCCTGGCTGATGTGGAGTCCCTGTTGCCAAAACTGATTATTGGATTCTAAAGGATCATTAAATGTGACTTGTTGATTATTTGCATGTTCTAGGAGAGGAAAGAAAGTTTGCCTGAAGCTTGTATACTGGGCATTGGCTTGCACCAATTCTTGCAAAGCTAATGCTTGGCTAAGAAAAAGGATAGCCATAAGCATGCAAAATCCCTTTTGAAAGTGGTGCATTCCTCACAAAATGTGCCATCATAGATAGCATAAAATTCTCTGTGACTCTTGGATTCACTAACTCCCCCTCACGCAATACTGGCATTAGTACAGTATAGGAAAAGTTACTTGAAAATGTCTGTTGAAATCTCAGAAACAGGGCTAATGTCATCATATTAGTATTTAGCGGTGAAACAGAACTTAGCAAAATTTCATGTTTCTTCCTGTGCCTGGCAGCATCAAAACAAATTGTGCAAAAATTGCTGAATATCTTGTGTGGAACAAGAAAAGAGGAGCATGTTGTAATGTGATTTGTATATGAAGTGTTCCAGTTTCATTGTCTAGCATTGCAGGTGGTAGTAAACAAGTCTGAAAACCAAGTAGAGCAAGGGTGTAGAACAGGATCCTTTTCCAAGCTGAGGGGGGAGGTTATGAGAAACAAAATCAGATGATATCCTTGGATAAAGCCTTCTCCTTCCAGAAGAACCTCCCACAGACATAAATTGGGGTTTTGGAGAAGAAGAACTTCAAAACAATAGAACTCCACAAAATAGCTCCAAACTGTTTGGAGAGCCTTCAAATTTCAGCTCCATTACCAATAACATTGTCTCTCCTGTTTGTGGGGTGAATCCTCAAGGAACCACCTTGGTTCCTAGGAGAAGATGGATGGGTGGATGGAAGGAGCAGCCTACCAGGTCAAAGCTTTTCCATTTCTTCCATGCCAGTTCTAAGCATAGGAGGCTTAGAATTTCCTTGAGCACAGATCACTGGGTTAGTATCTGTGACATCTGAAAATATTTTAATAAAAACCTCCTTTGGCTGCAAAGCGATCTTTTTCTTCTCCTTTTCCTGGGCCTCTACAAAATTGTAATGATATTCCAGGTTTCCTGAGTATTCTGATTACTTGCTTGGCATATTCATACTAGGCCTGAAAAATAGGCTGTTGTTATTATTACATCCTGTGCAGAAGGTAACCTCATTCAATGCCACTGAATTTGTTCCCAGGCTAGTATATAAAGGATAAGGCTGTTGCAGGATGATCTTTTTACAGAATTACAAAGCAGTTTACAAGTTTAGACTTGGTGTCCAGACATTGATTGATGGCAATGGGCTGGTAGAAGTGGGATTAGGAAAAAGGAGCTTTTTTAGGTGCTACAAGCAGTGCAGGAGAATAAATTAAGACAAATTCATGGTGGGTGCCTTGAAGACACCATGGGAAACCAGAAGAGAATACCAGTGGATAACTGATCCCACCTTTGAGGGCTTTCCAGTCTTAGAGCAACCTTGGAAGTTGATGTTAATTTCCCCTCTCCAAAGTCAGAAGCTTTCCTCCATCTGTACAGAGGGTTAGACTATAATTTAGCTTATAGTCTTTAAGACTGTGCCCTTCCCTTAATTTTCACTCTGCTATGGAAAGTGAACTGGGCAATTAATGGTTCAGATCCATTAATTTCCCAGGCTGATGATGTCAAAGATGGAGCTTTAAAGGCTGGAGACCATGCATTTTTCAGCAATTCCTTTTCCATAATTTCTCCATGCGGAAAGAATCTGGGGAGTCGTCATTGCAATTACTCTTCTATCCAGGGAAGACCGTTGCAGGCAGGACTTCATGGGAAGTAATGCTCCTGCCTCCTCCTGCTGAGCATGATTTCAGCCATTTCTTCTGTCTCTGTGCTGCAGAGGGAGACCTGGTGATCCTTCATTGATCTTGACCAGCTGGCTGTTTTCTCCTTTTAGAAGGAAGTCTTGAGATGTCTGCAGACATGACTTTTATTGGGGATGATGCAGTGCAGGACTTGGGGGAGACCCTTAGCAGAGGACCTTCAGGCAGGTTTCCCAGTCGTGCAAATGAACTTCAGCCCGTAGAGTGACAGTTCTCCTATCTGTGCTACGACACCCCAATTCTTTATCAGTTAAAAAGAAGTTCTGGCTGTGATGGTGTTTGCAAAACCATCCAGAAATATTGTGCAGCCTGTTCTCCCGCTGTTCAGTCCGAAATACGTCCTGCTGTGCCTCACTGCAGCAATCTGTTCAAGGTCTGCTCAAAGATTGACATTCACAAGTTCTGCTTTCTCCAGGTTCTTTCTGATTTTCAGCAGTTTTGCAAGGATTATATTTTTGTGCTAGCTTTTGCTGACTTCAAGATAAAGACCTTCCTTCCTTCCTTCCTTCCTTCCTTCTTCCCTTCCTCCCTCCCTCCCTGCAGTGTTGCCTATCTGAAATGCAACTCACAAAGCAGCAGCACAGATAATTAATCATGTTTTCCTCATCACTATGTAAATATATATATATGTAGAAAAGAGGAGAAGAGAAGGGACTGAAGGCTTCCTACCTTTGAGCATATTGCCAAGTATGAAAATACTGTATATCTTAAATCCTTTGACCATTTGCCAGGAAACTGTAAACCACTTACAAGAACAAAATATTTAATCTTTCCAAACATTTACTTATTTAGTCATTAATTTGGGCAATTTTTCACTTGTCGCAGTCTTGAGATTCTCAGCGGGTTATATAATCTGAGTGATAAAATATCAGTGGTGCAAGGAAAATTACATAACATAAACAATTGGCCCAAATTGAATGACAGGGAAAAAAATCATAGAGCTAAAAGTCAATAAAGCATACGTGGTGACATCTTTAATTCAAAAGCCATCTTAAACTGTTGAGTTTTGAAGGATTTTCTGAGGCCTAACAAAATTAGAGTCAAAAGGATGTCAAGGGAGAGGAATTCTATAACGTTGGAGCTGCAACAGAAAATCAGGATTTGTGGATCTCATTGCCCAGCAGAATGAAAGGACTACTAATAAATCTCTACTGCGGGTGGTATCAACATTGGGTGGACAATGTGGTCCTGAAAATACTGATGTTTGCTATTATGGCCAAGTTTGTTGTAACCAGGGTAACCTGAATGATGTCTGGGAATTTTATAATCCCCCGTTAAATATTTGCTGAACTGTTAAGGGATAAATGAAAGCCAGTCCAATCTGCATTTGTGTGTCTACTTAACTCTTCTCTGCATTGTGTGAATTGGTTAAGTTGCGACTCAGTACCTACCGTTCAGTCTTTAAAAAATGGACTGTAGTGCTGAGTTACAGATGTTAGATCTAAGACAATGATTTTTTTACCTGCTTTTGAACTGCTAACTTGGCAGGAATTTACCTTTACCTTTAATAATTCTAGCTAAATGTAAGCCTGGTTGCCTACTGATTGCTGCGCAGATGTGAATCGGTGCGATTGGTAGATGAATGCATGCATCTGAAATTTATTTTAGAACCATTCCAAAGTCTGGGTCTCGGTTAAAAGACATTTCCATATAGCCTTTCATGGAAAGCTGCTTAAAATATTATGCCTCCAGGAAAGTTAATGACTGCGTTAGTGTTCCTTTAGCCATCAAATCAAATCTTAAGGATCCAAGGAAGACTTTATTTCCTGAGATGATGGCAGTTGCACTTCCTCATCAGGGTTATGCCCTTTTCATAGAATCATAGAATTGTGTAGTTAGAAGGGACCACAAGGAAAATTTAGACCACCCTCTACCATGTGTAGAAAAGGGTTAAGGTTAGGAAAGCCAGTTCAGTTCTTGAGAGAAGACTTTCTAACTTTTTCTTAAAAACCTCCAGAGATGGAGAGCCCGTAACCTCCCTGTGCTAGCTAGCTTCAGGAAGCTTTAAACAAAAACTGGTTAGCTGCAAACTATACTCATTATCTCTAGTCTTCCAGATCATCTTCCCAACGGCATCCTTTTATGGGCTTCTTTTTGCCTAAGGTGGGAAATGGTGGACTTCTGAGGAAGGACAGAATTCCCAGGCACGACCATGCCATGAAAATGCATTCTCTTCAAAGTGATGTAGCAGCTTTATTTGGCCAGAGGGATCTGAGTGGCAATCATAGAACCGAAGAACGCAAAGGTTGGAAGTGATCTTAAAGACCACGATACCCTGCCCAGTGCAGGAAGGACAGATGGCCATTTAGTCTCTGTTTGAACACATCCTGTGAACCATCTCCCAAGGCAGCGTCTTTCATGACTGAACAAATCTTACTCTTAGGAGTGTTTTCTAGTGTCCTACCAAAATGTATTTGTAATTTACAGTTCTTCTTTCTTGCGTTATCTTCTGGAACAATGTTGAACAATTTCCTCCCTGCTTTCTACAGGACAACTCTTCAAATAATTGAAGGCACCTGCCATGTTTTCTTGTGGTCTTTTCAAGGTGAAACGTATCCATCACCGTCAACTGTCCTTTATAGCATTTTTCTTCGTGGCTCCCTCGCGTCTTGGCTGAGGAGCAGCTCTAGATGTATTTGAAGAATAGGAAAGAGCCTGATCTATGACAATCATAGGTTGAGTGGGCTCCAGATGCTTCTTTTGCAGTTGCATCACAGGGCTGGTGCATTGCTCGTTCATATGCGTGTTGAACAACTGATAGCTTGATTTTGTCATCATTTGTGTAAGTGCCGCAGTCTACTGGTGAGGAAAAGGATTGAGGTAATTGTGATCCTACAGGCTTGCCTTAGTTAAGTTAATCTGGGCTTCAGACATCTAAATTGGCTACTGAATACATCTGGGTGTTTTGCAATCCAACTATTAGGGTGTAGAAAAGCATTGCGAGTGAGGAAGCTTGTTAGCCTCATTATTGTTATACACAACAATGTGAAATCAGTTGCCAGTTCTTCAGCTGGTGTTGGCGTTTATTCGCATCGAGTTCTCCCATTACAGGCCGAGAATGTTGTAATGTATCGACGTAGTACAGATAGTCCTTAACAGTTCATTTAATGACAGTTCAGAGTTACAATGGCCTTGGAAAAAGTGACTTACAACCTGTATTCACACTTAGACCATCATGCCACTTTAGACCATCATGCCACTTTCAGTGTCATGGGATTTCAATTTGGGTGCTTGGCAATGGGTTGCATTTATGCTTGGTTGCAGCACCCCAAAGTTACATGATCACAATTTGCAACCTTTCTTTGCTGCTTTCTGGTTAAAAAAAAGACCATTGTGGGTGACTTTGTGACATTTTGCAGTGATCGTTAAGTGAATCACTATGGTTGTTAAGTGAACACATTGTCTGCAGAGAGGGTTTTTTCTGCTGGAAACCAGAAGTAAAGACCGGTTTCTGGCAAAAAACATAAATTATGCGATGCTGCAAATGGCCGAGTACCCAAAATGCAATGACATGACTGCAGGGCGGGTGTTGAAACTGCGAATCTGAGCTGTACTTTTCTTGGGAGGGGGGAGTCCATCATAACTCGAGGACTACTTAGAACAAGGACTTCTACAATCTGTCCAAGATTGATTGAAGCCAACCAAGCTGGAAGTCACATCTCATAGTAGCAAATTCCAAGGTTTAATTACACATTGTGAAAAAAATATATTTCCTTTTGCCTATTCTGATTCCTGCAGAATTCGGTTTCACTGGGTGAGATCCCCTAAATTAAGACTAAGGAAGAAGAGATTGAAGAAGACATTAGTGGAAGAAAGAGTGACATACCAACCAGTCAGTTGAAGAGTAAGATTAGCTGTAATGTGAGTAGTGGGCTACTCTTCGGAGCGTATTTTATGCAGCCTCCTCATATAACACAAACACTGGGCATATTTTTTCCTCCTCTCCCACTGCACATTATTGCTCACAGAAACGATGGCATAAATCTCTGAGTGAATGGTAATAATGCGGGTGGGTGGGGATTTTCTTTTCCAGTGGCCCCTCTATGTTTAGTATCACATTCACTTTTCATCCCAGAGATGTTACTAAAGTGCTGCCTCTTTCAAAACTTTCCAGGGCCTTCCCATTAAAGGTAGACCTTGCTTAACAACTGGTCACTTACCAGTTGTTCAAAGTTACGACGCACCGTCTCCAAAGCTACTTGCGACTTGGTTCTGGAGTTCCAGTGGCAACAGCCATGGTCACATGGCTGCATTTTGGGCATTTGGCAACCGGCTCACCTTTCTGGCTGGTTGCAGTGTTCCATAGTCACGTGACTGCAACTTATGACTTTTTTGCCCATTTCCAGTCTTTTCAGCCAGTCTCTAGCAAAAAACGCTCATAGGGATTCATTGATTCACTTAATGATTGTAGCGTTTGCTTAATGACCACTTCCAAGAAAAAAAAAGTCATAAAATCAGGTCTGGTCACGTGGGTCCCTTGACTTACAATCATCATCATGGGAATTCCAAGCTCTGTTACAGTTGTAAGTCAAGGACTGCCTGAATAAAAAGTGATGCTAGAGTACTGAGGACTTTGTGGGATGAAAATAATTGCGGCTTTGATGGTTTTGGCTGAAATTCATTGTGCCTCGGGGTTTCCGTTTTTTGGGAGTGGGAACGTGAAACCCTTTAGATGTACAGCATTGGGGCACTTTTCAGATAGTTGGCTTTAATTTCAGAATGTGCAGTTGGAGTGCAGTTCTTGATGACAGGGAAATCTGCAGCTCTCTATTCTCTTAAGTCAGTGTTTCTTGACTTCAGCTCATGGATTTCACCAGGCAGTATGGGAGCTGAAGTCCACACATCCTAAGAGTTGCCAGGTTTGAAAAATACTGCTCTAAGTGGTGCTCATTGTCAGGTAGTGCTGCTAAGACCATTAGAGTGCAGCTCATCTCTTTCTCCCATTGGAGGTCTTAGTTTCATTCCAGAGTATCACTGTGACTTTGCCATTTAAGCTTTGGATAATAAATTCTGTAATGTATTTTGCAAGAGAATATTCAACCGATTCCCCAAAGACGACGACAGCACCTTGCAGCCCTTAATTTGCAGTAAAGCCAGCAATAACTGTGTGTCCTGATCATCATTAGAAGATGTGGCATTCTTTTGGATTTGGAGGCATAATGAATTGGTCCCTGCATTTAACAGGGCATAATTCAACATAATACTTGTTGTCTGAGCTATTAAGAAAAAGTTTCCCAGGAGTAAAAGCAGTTTGACAGCAGAACCAATGATCCAGAAGGTTATGGATTCCCTTCTGCTGATGATGTTCACAAAGAAAGGCTGGGCAACCGTGTACTGCGATTGCTTAAATCTGACTCTTACCCTGAGCACAGGTTGAACTTGATGTCTGAATGGTCCCCTACAGATCCTAAAGCTAATTCAGATCCTTGCATCATCTGGCTTCATATTGGCCATCATTATGGCTGGTAAGAGTGAAGTTTTGTTGTTTGTCTTTTAAAAAAGGCAGTGCCAGGCATTGAACCCAGGGCAATTCATACGCAAAATACATGTGCTAGCTATTACGTTGTGGCTGTTTACCATCTTCATTAATGCACGCAATTATTTTTAAAAGCCATCGAAGCTTGCGCCCCTGGCACGAAACACATTCTACAAATGGTTTCCTTTGGTGCATTGTTTTGATATCTAATAAAACGTGAGCATAAATAAAAATATGCCAATTTTTAACATTGCATCCTGGTCTGTAACACTGTCATGTAAGCAAAAGTGGGTTTATATACTTGCTAGCAGCTTTGATTAATGTTGTCTACATGAAACCAGGATTTGTGGGCATGAAAATAAAAGCTGTGTTTATATTAACCATGCAACAAAAAAAGTATTTTATAACAAAAAGCATTGACATTTTGATTGAGTTTCCTGACTCCTATAAGGACAGGCCTAAATACAGCTTCCTCTTTGTGTCAGAGATTCAGTGCCGTAGTTGAATGTCCGCAGGCATAAATATAAGGGGAACTGGAAAATGCCTTCTGGCATTCGCTTAAAAGGTAGAAATTTCTCTATTCCAGCATTTCTCAACCTTGACAACTTTAAGATGTGTGGATTTCAACTTCCAGAATTCCCCAGCCAGCCCACACTCTTTGGGAAAAGCGAAAGGTCAGATTTCCTTGCGGAATCTGAAAAATCCTAAATAATTTATTTAGGAATCCTAAATAAAGCTCCCCAATAGAAGAGAGTATTTGTAGGTCTGGGTTGAATTGTGGAATCCTAGGTGCTCTCTGAGCTTGATGGTTTTTCTGCAGATGTTTCCTTTCCAAACTAGGTGACATCATCAGCACTGGAGGGAACTGATGCACTGATGGTGTTACCTAGTTTGGTAATGAAAGATCTACAAAAACCATCAAGCTCAGAGAGCACCTAGGACTCTACAAAGCACCCCAGTCAACAGAAGAGGGTGAAAGGCCGTGCACTGGGCCTCATGGTGCCTATAAATGACACCAAAGTATTGCATGCAAGTAAATGGTAGAGTTTGCATTGTGATCATATCCCCCCCTTCCCTGTGGATACAGGTAGTCCTCAACTTAAGACCACCACCGGGACCAGAATTTCCATTGCTGAGCAAGGTGGTTGTTAAGTGGGCTGCATCCAATTTTATGACTTTTTTGGCCACAGTTGTTAAGCAAAGCACTGCAGTTGTTGACTGGTGGCTGGGGACTTCTGGGAGTTGAAGTCCACTCATCTGAAAGTTGTCAAGGTTGAGAAAGCACTGCTCTTAACCACCTTACTCTGCATTGCTGTCAGATATAATCTTAAATATTAATCCTGGCAAGTCTGTTTGAAAGATGACTTCATCTAGTAGAAGAGCCTGAGCAAGTTTTCCAATGACTTATTAATTGAGGAGCGGTGCAGGAGCATTTAGAGATGTCCTTTACAGCAAGGCTATAAGGGATGAGTCATCTCGGCGAATGGCGGAAACCTTCATTTTATGAGCCATCCTAAACAATGGCTTCCTTATTCACGATTTGGCATGACCTTGCATTGCAGTCAACTGGATGAAATGCTTTTGCTTTCCTTCCAATTTTAAGCATTGTTTCCCATTATCCAGGATTCTTTTTTATTTTTTTTTATACACACACACACACACATATACATACATACACACATATATACATATGGGCTGTTTGTGACCCCAAAGCCTCTTTGGGTCCCAGTTATTGAATATTGGTGTCATGGCTGCCCAGAAGTCCATGAAGATCTTTCATGGCTTTTAGAAGATTTCAAACACAGTTTTAAGTTCACTGGGCCTTCCTAGTTTTGTTGCAGAAAGGTCACACAGGCTTTGCACAACACTTAAGAAAGACGTAGAACCAGCAGTAACTGCTGTCCAAGGGTGCTGAGTATCTGGATAGAGGTGTGATCCAGATCCCCACTACTTTACACAAATTTTAGGACTGAACAAGAAAATATTTCCTGTTCTGCCACCCCCACACACATAGACTTTTTTCTGAGTCATGAAAAAGATTGTCTCACATCTGATAAATGTTAATATCCACCTATATATTTGGCAATCTCCAGGTAATTGTGATGGATTTCCATATTTTGATGGATTTAAGACCTGTGCTAATGAATGCTTCCCATTCATGTTTGGAGTTTTTCAGTTTACGTGTATATAGAAGAAAGTATTCTCTAATCTGGGCCCAAGCTATTTTGGGCATTAAAAACAATCCCCCGCAATTCATATTTTTTAAAAAATTACTATTGGATTTCTGTTCCTGAAGACTACCCAAAGAGGCTTGCCAGTTAAAACATATACATACACATATTTGAAACTGAATTACTAATGTTAAATATTAAATATATTAAATATTAAAACTTGGAAAAATATCTCCATTCTGTTAACTTTGTGACACATCTAAGGTTTTTTTTTTCCATGAGTCACTGAATTTATCACTTCTGGCCTTGCTTGCATCACCAAAAGTTATTTCCTCTTTCCTCACTCACAAAAGCAAGCGTGCCTGATCTCTTCTGACTTGAACAGTAGCAAGAGGACGCATATCAGGTGAAAGAATGGGCACCCCAATAAAATTATGCTTAATAGTTTGTCTGTAATGAAGAGAAATGGACCACATTGATTTACAGAAAATCAAGGTAAGTGGACAAGCATCTATCAACAGAAGCAATTGACGTGTAGGGTGCCTGCTTTTCTTTCAAGATCAGATATGGATATGGTTTTTCCAAAACTTCAGCTCTTTGCTGAAAAGAGTCTGGAACAACCTTTTCAAACCAAGTCCCCAGCCATGGAGGTAGGACATGAAGTTCAACATGTACCAGAGTATCAGTTGGTGAAAATTTACGTTGGAAGTAGGATCTTCTCTTATTGTACTAGGCTGATTAGAAAGAAGACCACTGTTGAGTCCAATTACTTGAGGGATTTTGGAAATTATCTTCTCTCTCAGAGATGTATAATTTCTGGGGATGGAAAATAAAATGTTGGAAAAAATTGAAATAACTTTTAACACATATCGTTAACTTGCAGTAATTTTGTTACTTGAAAAACACAAAATGTAGATGGTGACTGCAGCCATGAAATCAAAAGAGGCTTTCTCCTTGGGAGGAGAGCCATGGCAAACCTAGACAGTGTAGTAAGAAGCAGAGACATCTCCTTGCTGACAAAGGTCCGCATAGTCAAGGCTATGGTTTTCCCAGTCGTAATGTATGGCTGTGAGAGCTGGACCATA
>JANHZU010008549.1:285636-298251 GCA_032468055.1 Acrochordus granulatus | reverse complement strand
ACTCAGATTAATTTGGCTTTTGTGAACCTCCGTCCTCCCCCTCAGTCCATTAGTGCCCTTAGCAATTTGTTTCACCAGGGGTTTGCGATGTAGAATCCAGAGCGCTGAATTTGTGTGATTACAGTTGTTACTTGTTGCGACAGTTAACAATTGTTCTGTCACCCTTCTCTGTTGATGCTTTTGTTGGTTTTTCAAAGTTGACCATGTGGCCAGTGGCAAGGGTAGGCACTGCCATGGCCAATGAATTCTCTATTTGTTCCTGATTCACTTCCAGCTTGACTTGTTTTTTGCTCAGTCTTTTGTGTTCTTCACATCTCATGGCTAACAACCTGGAGGTTTCATCAATGCGTGATGTGTCACATGATCCACAGTTGATTTTGTAGACCTTTCCCATGGCGTTAAGGGAGATCCTTGAGATGTGTTAAATGGCTGGCTAGCATGTTGGAAGCTGAGAATGGGATATGTATGGTCCAATTGGGTGCTTTCGTAGGGCATGACTATATTTGCCTTCCATTTCCATTTCAACCTGTCAGTTGGCTCATCAGGTTGACTCTCTGAAAAGTTGGTTGTTTCGTGGCATTGTGCGAAGTTCTTTGCTTTTCAGTCAAGTCCCGGGGGTAGCTGTTGTGTCACAGTGTGGTGCTGCTGGATTGCTCTTCCTGTTTTTGATCATTTCCTGAAGGGCACAGATAGGCTGCTGTAGTGAACAGTAAATTTGCTATTCCTAGTTTTGTTTCAAGTGAACAGCTGGAATCAAAACCAAGGTATTTATTCATGTGGGTAGGTTGGAGAACACTTTTACAAATGAGTAAGGAGATTAATGTCTCTGAAATAGGCTTTCAAAAAACAATTTTGTGTGTTCTCAAGTACTTGGTGTAGATAATATGGAACTAAAAAGCACAGACTCAAAGTTTATTTCAACATTTATGAGTAAAGTTTTGTTTGGTGAACATGGTGTAGCATCCAAAGAACATACTGTGCTATGCTGCAACAGCCATTAAATCATTGTTCTTAGAAGCTTACTTTTGTGTGGCAGCTTAGTGGGGAATAAACTGGCTTGTTCCTTTAAGTGGCTGAGGAATTTCTTTCTGCCCTATGTATTTTAACATTCAAAGACATAATCTCTTTAGAATAGCTTTTCTTAAACCCTGTGCCACTGTATGTGTGTGTAATAATAATAATTGATTTCTGTTTTTGTTGTGTTGTATTATTTTCAACCTAATTTATGGAGATTGGGATGGATGCTGGAATTATTATTCCCAGTTGGAGTGACCTATAAGATCAGCAATAAATCAGTTATCTGTGGCTCAGCAGAAAGGTTGGATTAGTGTCCTTGCATGGCCATTAGCTCAGTAGCTTAGAATAATGGGTCTTGTAGTCTAACACATTTGGAAAAGACTGTCCTTGAAGCTTCTGTAGTACAAAGCAAATGAGAGTAGTGTCAACACAGAACAGATTGTCCTTTCTTGGTGGGCAAGTTCTGCTCTCTCTCTCTTTCTCTTGTATATACATTGGCATGTTCTGATTAGAAGCCAAGAGGAAAAAGTTTAAAAAGCAGGATATTCTCATCCGAGTATCTCTTTTTGCCTCCACAAGTCGCCAGTTGTGAGATCCTGTTCTTGAAGCTTGGCTCTTGGGATCAGTTGGGAGTGTTGCTACTGTACCAGCCACCCTGTTGTATAAACTCCTCCCTGCCTGAGCTGGTTGAGGCCATCTCAGGGTTGATGGTGGACCTCCTTAGGCTGATGGTCCTGGGGATTTCAGTTTGCCTTCTCTGGGTTTGTCCTCAGGATTCATTCAGGAGTTCCTGGCTTCCATGGAAGTCATGGGCCTATTCCAGATCATTTTGAGCCCTACTTGAGACAGTGGCCATACCCTGGATATGATTTTCTTGTCGGAGCAGTGGCAATGTGAACTGGAGAAGGAATGTTCACTGTCCCCCTTGTCATGGTCAGATCACACCCTGGTGTCCTTGAGACTCTCTTATGCCATCTCCCTTTGCAGGGAGGGTGGACCTATTTGAGTGGTCCACCCTGGGCAATTGATAGAGTCCAGAAGGGTTTCAGAGGGAACTGGGGGGTGTCCGGGAGGTATTGCTGCACGGTCCTGCCAAAGCCCTGGTCATGTCTTGGAATCAAAGGGCAGCTGAGGCATTTGTAGCATCCTGCAGTCACATGATGACACTTTTATGATGCTTTCTGCTGGAAACTAGTGTTCATTTCTGGTTTTGTTAAGAAAAAAAACTCATTGGGTAAGATGAGCTTGTTTAATAACACATGATTTAATGGTCTCAATGTTTGCTTAACGACTATCTTAAAAAGGTTTGTAAAATAGGATGTGATCACCTGATGGTCTGCTTTATGACCAGCATGACTTATGATTCAAGTAATTTCTGGTTCAGTTATAGTCATTAGTCGAGGATTACCTGTATTGTGGCTCAGCATCATTTCCATCTCCTAGCGCTAATCTGCCCTACTGTTTTGATCTGGTGGAAAATAGCTTCTTGGAAGATCTCAAGGACTTCTGTAGATGATGTTCTGCTCTCAAGGACATAGCTTCTCTTTAGACCTGGTTCAAGGGTAAATACTGTTCAAATTTGGAGCTGTGATTTGTGTGCCATTTTGAGTGAGGAAGCTCTTTGAAAGTCTCACCCGCCCTAAAGTAGGTTGAATGCAGCTTGAAAAAGAATGAATCATATTTCCTTCTCTCAAATCTAAGAAATTAGATTTTGTTGATTTAGACTAATAAAACCAAATAGCAAAATTCCGTTTTCAGCTGAACTAATTGCTGAGAACATCCCACAATTTTTGGAGAAAGTTCTTACTTGCTCATTGCATTAAATTCCAAACTCAGGAGGTGTTGATCACAATTATTTTGCCCAAATTGCTCTTTGCAGATATTGTGAATAAAGCTCCAACTTTGATTCTGAATTTTTCCCATTTGCTTTAGCTTATTGTCTAGGTCAACTTCTATGTTTACATGTCATTTGCATTTTATTTTTAATCCGCTGTTTCCATCAGATTAGCACATTCTTTCCATATTTAAAATTCTTTCCATATTTAAAAGATCCAAAGTTTTGATTATAGAAAGCACTGTGAAAATTCTAGCGAGATAATTTTCTAGAGAGCGTTTTAGGAAAATGATCTGCCTAATGTGAACTATAAATAATTTTGTTTATTTTTATTTCATGTTACTTTTTTGCATAGGTGGTTTTAATTAAATTGGATTTTACAAAGTGCTTTTTAGAAGAAGATGGATGAAATTCAGACCATTGGATTTATAGCAAGCCAATGCATTGCCATAGAGAAAAATATTTTTCTAACATAGTTTTGAGTGTTGAGCAATTCCAGATTTACAGTATAAAATTATTTATTGAAAGAGACTGGATTTTTCTATTGACACAATTAATTTTGCTATAAAATTGGTTGATTTTATTTCCTTTCAAGATCATTCAGCATGATCTCTTATTTCTGGTATTAAAAGTATCAACAAATCCCTTTTATTCCAAAATATTGATTTGTAGCACTATCCAATTTAAAATACAACATAGGAAAATCAGAACAAAATTAAGAGATTCTTTCTAAGAAGCCATAATAGCACATTGTTCATCCCACACTGTTGGCAGGATCAAGCTATTTAAACTTTGGTGGGCTGATGAAAATTGTAGCTCACCACATCTGGAAGGCAACAGACCAGAAAAGGTTCATTAATCTTAACTGAAGACATCTTGTTATTGACTGGAAGTTTCTTTGCTCCAATTGTTCTTGGGCTCTATATTGTCAAGGCTCTGTTATTTTTTAAAAATAGAATTTGTGTGGTGCATGTGTTCATAGGTATGTCAAGTTGGCGCAGGAACTAGAATCATGGGATGAAGACCCCCATGATGAAGACTCATGGGGAAATCTGTACTTATTCATTTGATTTCTATGGTCTTCTTCTTTCAGAGAAGCTCAGAGCCAGTTTGATCTAATGGTTTTAAGACTCCAGGCTAGAAACCAGAAGATGGTGACTTCCAGTCCAGTCTTAGGCACGAGAGCCTAAGGGTGACCTTGGGTCAGGCAGTCTCTCTCAACCCAACTCCACAGGGTTGATATGGGGAAAATTGGAAAAGAGGAGAAAGAGAAAGGAGGATTAGGTATGATAATTGTTTTGAGTTACTCATAAAAATAATAAAGGTCAGATTTAAAAAAGGGGAATTTTCAATGTTTTCTGAAAGAAGACATTTTGGGGCCGAGTAAACACATTTTAAGAAAGAATTCTGGTATCTGCTATGGAGAAGGCACCATTCTTCACCACTATCCTGTGGCTACACCCACTAGTGAGATCACCAGTGAGTTTCCTTGTCGGCTTTGAATTAAGTCTCATCTGTTTCAGTGAAACATGTTTCCAAATAAATACAATTGAGTTGTAGCACTAGCCTCTAAAATTTATACGTACCTGTATATTGTGTATGCTCAGCCAGTTGTTGAACTCTTGCATGCATAAGATTTTCCTGTATGAAAGAAATAATGCACATTTGCTTAAACTGTAAAACTGAAACAATTTGCACAATGTGGCATATTTGCCTTGCATGAAGTACATAACTTTCCTCTTCCTTTTTTCCCTTTATTCTGTATAAAGATAAATGAGATTTAGCCACCCTTTTGGCTTCAAATGGCTTGGTCCCAGTCACTTTTGTTTGTATAGACCTAAGAGTAGAAAGTTGCTTTTCTAAACTTACTTTAAATGAGCTCATGACATCTTTTGAACAGGAATTCTGTTCCTAGTTTCACATGTGCTTTTTCCATGCTCCAGAGGAACTGCCATACATAAGGAACAGCCTTACATTTGTAATGGGTTCATCAATAAATCCACCCTACAAGTGACAGGTTTCTCTTTGCACATTTTCGTCTGCCTACTGTTGCAGTGCTTTGGAATCAGAAGAGTGATTTCAAAGTGAAGCTCAATTTTTAATTTTAGTCTGGATATTTTCTACTTGTCTTTTAGACTTTATTTGCTTTTTGTTCCTGGCTCTTGCAATTGGACTGATGGGTGGAAACAAAAGGCCACTGAACCAAGGAATGATGAGATTGGCAAATGTTGCTTTCCTCTCCAGAAAATATAGCAGCATTCTGGGTTTAAAATCAGATCAGTTCATGCTGCAAGCATCCTTCGTGATGCTTTATTTTTGTTTTTCCACTGTTGAAAATACTATACATTGACTTCTCTCCATCCCATTAATTTCAAAAGTGGAATTAAGCAAGTGCTTAAGATTCTAGGCTGAAAATAGGGTTGCGTCTTGAAATAAAGTCAAGGAATGTTTTTGTTATGACTTAATCTTATCCATCCTGGCAAATTGTTGGATGGAGAAGTAGATCCCCCAAATTGCCTGGAAATGTTAGCACATGTGGTAGAGGTGTTTAGTAGTAAGAGGGTCTTTAGCAGAAGATAGGGAGAAGTGAAGGGCAGCTGAACCACTAAACAAGTAATGGAAGTGGTGATGGTAGAGTCAAACCATACTATACCAAAGGTCCCATTGAACTACAGCTCCATCAAGAACAACCATTAAGACCAGTGGACAGGGATTATGGAAATAGCAGTCAATATCCCCAGAAGGACTTGGTCTGCAGAGTCCAGAAGAAGAATGTAATATTCTGAAACTGAGCATCCCATTCTTGAAATTGGAGATTTTATATTTGTCTGTTTAATGCTGCTGTTTTATCCAATTTTTGCTCCAAGCAGAGCGATATTCTATGTTATATGATACTCACACAACTCTGTGAATATCCAAAGACTTCAAGGTGCCCCCCATGGGCATTATTGTACCCATGTCTTTCTTATTTAATTTTTAAAAAAAGTTTTTAACATTTTTTAAAAATTTCAAAACAGAAAGCTGGCATGCTTCCCATATCATTTTTATTTTATAAAATGACTCTAGACTCTTCAGGGACTCCAACGATATTCTTGGAAGCTAGAAATGGTAAGCAAGTATTATATTCTAGTTTAATTAACAAATTCCCATTTCCTACAGTAAGTAAGCTGAAAGTAGGAGAGAGGAGATATCTTAAAGAATCTAGAAGAAAAATGTATGGAACATGTATGTCTGTTTCCTTTGGTGTGGGACTACTTTATTGGCCAAGCATGGTTAGACACGCAAGGAATTTGATTCCAGTACAGCAGCTCTCAGTATACTTGCAAGACAACAGTAAATAAAATAATAACATAAACAAATAAATGAAATTACGTATTCAACAATAAAGTGTGCATCCAAAGTATGCAGCCAGTCGAAAAGGAATATAGTCAGGTGTAGAATTAGAACCACAATAGTTGATAAGTACGTATTAATATCTAATTTAGAATTCTTTGCGCTTTGTGTCTTGTCATATAGCATGAATCAGGTGAGACAACTGTCCCTGTGTCTGGTTGTTTTGTGACTGCCCACTCTACAGCAGCATCAGCGATGTTGCAAATGGGAAGATCACAAGAGCTGTTGAAAACCTAGGGTTATCTCTGAAAATTGTGCAGCCAGAGCCTACGCTGATTTCATCTTAGCATTCGGTTGAGTTTGTCCTGGTGATGCTCATCACTGGGAGCATGAAATAAAGTGGGAGCAGAAACCCACTCTGTCAATTAGCACCTTTTGCTTTTGAGATTTCAGCAAGCAGCTCCTACACACTTCCAATTATATCCTCAGAACCCCATGGATTGGAAGTCTTTAAAATAGAGATACGAGCAAAACATTCCCAGGATGTTCACACAGAATCCCAACATTTACATAAATGTATTTGCAGATCAAAATCCAACCGTGTGCTGCTATCTGAAACTGATCCATGGTGGCAGGAAGGAGAACAAGAAAATGTTTATGTTATCTGAAAACCTTTTGGTCCATGTTGGAATATCTTCTGTTGGTACCAAACCGACGTCAGCTGAGAGTTAAAGCGAAGCACCCAAAATGAGTACATTTAAAATATAAGAATGTTGTTAGAGTTTTCAACGATCTTGCTTTGCTCGAGATGCTAAACGCTTTCAATGCTCCCAGAAATTTGATAATAGCTATGATAGAAGTCTGTTGTTGCCCAAAACATATCCTTTTTACCTGATTGACTCAAGTTTATTGCAGATCTTTTTATAATTTGAGCAGCGCGCTTTCCTCTGAACAGTATCTCCGGATTTTTGTGGGATTTTGAGATGGATTTTCGAGATTCTTGCACAATATGATTTTCTTCCCCTTCCTCTTCTTCCTCTGAAAAATTGAAGGCTACGTCATTCCCTTATAGAAGAGACTATGTGTGGTCCTCTGGAATGCCTGGGTTTCTTGATATCTTTTAAGTGTGGGTCTTGAGGACAGTTTAGCTGTAAATTCAGGTTATATACTATTTATACTGATTTATTTTGGAGATAAAATATTTATTCAATTGTCCTGTATGTGAGGAAGAGGTGAGATGATGGTGAGTATAGTAGCGTTGCTCTACACATAGGGAAATTCAGTTAAGTTCTTGAATCTCCAGGTTTCTAAAAAGGTTGGGGAGATCTTGACAGGTGGACATTCTTCCATGTGTCGAGGGCAGCAAGAATGGCAAGAGAAATAAGCAGAGCTACTGTGCTTAACCCATTACAGGTAGTCCTCAACTTACGATTGTAATGGAGCTTGGAATTTCCATTGCATGTCATGATGGTCATAAGTTGAAGCACCCACATGGCCCGATTTTACAACATTTTTTGCAGCGGAACATGAAGGTCGTTAAGCAAACCCCTTGTCTGCAGTGGGTGTTTTTTGCCAGAAACTGGAAATAAAAACCAGTTTTGGGCAAAAAAGGTCATAAGTAGCGGTCATATGAATGGCTATAAATATAGGCTGGTTGCTGAGTGCCTAAAATACAATTACAGGGGTACCAGACATTGGAATTTCAAATCTGGGTCATACGTACCTTTGGGGGTGTCCATTATAATTTTAGCAACCAGCCATACATCGAGGACTATCTGTATCTTTTCTGCATGGAAACAGGATAGTTGCAAAGAGGATGAACCCTGCCTTCCTGGTGATTTGGACTCCCATCTCTCATCAGCTACAGCCTGCACGGTCATGGTGGTGGAAACTGTTGTGCCAAACAGCTAACCGGGTTGCCTCCTCCAATCTGGTGCTCCGCTGTATTCCAAAATCCAACCTGTGCTCTCTTTTCCCAGCTGTCCACAGGATTGCAGCATGCTGTGTGTTCTTCCCAACCTAGGTTGACGCTGGTAGACGTTTGTTCTGTTTTGCAGTTGCTTGCTAGAAAATCCTCCTCATTTGGCTCCAAGCCTCATGCAATAATCCAAATGACAGATGGACCCAGGAGGACCCATCCATATGACAGGCACTGTCCAAAATAGGATCCTTATGCTAGTTGGAACATCTCCCTAGAGCTCCATCCTTCATCCTGTGTTCCAGATTAATAGGGCGAAGATGCTGGACTTGTCGACTGGAAGGTTGGCAGCCCGAGTTCGAGACCCAAGCGCTGCATAACAGGGTGAGCTCCCATTACTTGTGCAGCTCCTGCCAACCTAGCAGATCGAAAGCATGCAAAATGCAAATAGTTAAATAGGTACCACCTTTGGTGGGAAAAGTAAGTGTCCCATGCGCCTTACTCATGCCAACCACGTGGACGTAGAAGCGTCTTCGGACAAACACTGGCTCCCTCGCCTGTGAATCCGGAGATGAGCACCACCCCCTAGAGTCGGACACGACTGGCAGGGGAACCCTCTACCTTTCTCTGTCCTTTGGCTAATGTTTTGTCTTGCTTTTCTCAGCCTTTTCCCAGGGTCACTGACCAGATAAGACATAATTTACAGCATGTGGCCAAATAAACATCCACATCGCGCATGTTGACATTTTAGAATGGGTTTGCATCCATGGTATCTGCTTCTTTACGGTCTAATCCAAAATAAATGCCCGGCACAGGGTGTCCCAACCGCAGCTTCCCTCTGCAAATTCCATACAATTCAGCATTTGCAGCGGTGTGCAGAGGCCGGTACACCCTGTACTAAGCATCTAATTTGGATCAAGTCTTAAGCTGGGTATTGTCGGGCATTGCTTTGGAAGGGTTGGACTTACGGTAGATCTAATTCCTCTGCTATTATTAGATTTCTGTTTGCTTCAGTTTTATGCCAGGCTCTGAGCAGGATGCCCTGTGTAGAATCATATCCCTGGTGCGAGATATTTGATCTCAGAATCCACCAGCCTGGCTGGCTAGTACCCCTTTTCTAAGGAGCTTTGATTCTATTTTATGCATTAATTGCTGTAAAATCTCCTCAAGATGAGGTCAACTCTTGAGGCATTGCTGGCTCAACAGAGATGGTCTCCTATCGCCATCTTCTAAGATTAAAAAAAATGCCATTGATTGTTTAACTACGACTGTGGGATTTCCTTATGGTCTTCCATCCAAACACTTGCCAGGTTCAACCCTGCCAAGGTCAATTAGATGTTGCCACTTATTGTGACCGCCCATGTATGATGCTTGATACACGGGTTTCAATATGGGGAAATTGAGAAAGAAGGTAAAGGTAGCCAGTATGGGGTCCATACGGTACTGTAGACACATGTGGCCTTTTTACTCTACGCTTCCTTCTTCTGATTTCCTCCCCCAGCCATTTTAATCTTTAAGACATCAAGATTAAACAATACTTTTAGAGGTAGTCCTCGGCTTAGGACCGTTCATTTAGTGTCTCTTTAAAGTTACGACAGTGCTGAAAAAAGTGACTTGACCACTCCTTGCATTTATGACTGTCACAGTGTCCCTGTGGTTATGTGATCAAGATTTGGGCAGTGGTGTGTATTTATGATGATCGCAGGGTCACATGATCGCCATTTGCAACCTTCCCATCCAACTTCAGATAAGCAAATTCAATGCGGGAAGCTGGGTTTGCTTAATGACTGCATGATTCACTTAATGGCCAGGGCAAAAAATGTTGTAAAATTGGGCACAACTCACTTAAGGACTACCTGTATTAAGCAATCACAAGAAAAATAACTAAAAATGTAGAACCAACAAAGGAACAGTAACAAAGAATCCTAAAGCTAAAGGAAATTCAAAGTGTGGGTAAATTTATGATATTGTACTCATTGACGTATTGACTAATACAGCTAATGCACATAATTTTAAATTAAATTTGAACAGCAGTCACACCACTACAGCTGGAAGCAGGATTTAACAGGGATCAGATAGTGCAACCTGAATGGGGAAAGGGCTTGATGCAGCCCCAAGCCCAAATTAGGGGCTGCTGCTCCATAAATAGGGGGGAAAGCCTACAAACGAACTGTGTGCTGCGGTGGTTTCTTGAAATTAGAATTATGATGGTTCCACATTTATTAGCAATTGGAAAGTTCTTATGGACTCTGCTGAAAAAAGGAAAAAATGAACTGCTGATTTAGGGATTTGATGATCAGAATGGGTAGATTCTGGAAAACAGGAAACTTGGATGTAACCTTAGAGAAAGAAGGCAAAATACAAATGTACTTAAACTGCTCTTAAGAAGACCGGAAATCTTTCTCTTTTTTACTTCTATATTTCACTTTTCTCCATTTCTCTTCTGTTTAAACAAATTTGTATTATTCTTTTCTTTGGAAAAACTTAATTATACCTGTATCTATATAGATGATAGATATACACTGTAGATAGGTTAGATGGATAGATCGGGTGGATAGAGAGACAGGCAGATATAATTTGGGGAGCGGTGTCTGATCATGGAGTGCCAGTGACAAAACATGTGTTTTACACGCACACGCACACTTGTGTTCTTCTCTGCTCACCTATGAAGGTGAATGAATTAGCTCCCAATAATGAATATTAGCCACAGAAGGAAGAAACGGGGACTGCCAAGTCAGAACCCCCAAATCATTGGGGGGCACATTTGTTGCCTGGCCAGCTGCGGACACGGGGACACACACACACACACACGTGCTTCTGCCTCTCTTTGGAACCGGTGTGTTTGCATTGGGGGTTTTCACCCACCTCCTGATGCACTCAGTCAACAACTCAAGTCACAGATGGCTAAGGAAAACTCTGGCATGTCCCCAGCCAATGCCCTGGATCTGCAGGTTTTCAAGACCCCCCTACTGGGCTGCTGAATATGCATATTTCAGAGCCACAGCCCCCTCCCCAAATGGAACAGCAGCAGCCACAACCGTCAGCCTTGCTGGAACTCTGTCCCACCCGCAGGGCCTCTTCGAGCGAAACAATAGATAGTCACAATGGAGCCTGGAATTTAATTTTGTCATTGCAGTCATAAAGTTGAGGCACCATGTGACCAGGCTCGACGTTATGACCGCTTTTGCAACAATCCTAAAGTTTGCTACTGCAGTTGTTAAGCGAACCACATTTTTGTTAAGTGAATCCATTCTCCCAATGGGTATTTTTGGGCTGGAAATCGGCAAAAGTCGTCACAAATCATGGTTACGTGACACAGAAGACTACGTATGGTTGTAAATGGAAGCTGGTTGCCAAGCACTCAAAATGTGATGATGTGACTGTGAGAGAGGGGTGGCAGTCATAACTTTGAGGATGGGTTTAAAGTCCGTTGCAACTTCAGATGGTCATTCAACAATTGGTCATAATTCAAGGACTATATTTCCTCCCTCCGTGACCACCCACTTTTACATTATACAAGGGAAAGATAAACCTGCAAATTAGGGTTTATGAATTTTTTGACCACTGGTGGCCTTTGAAGGCATTGTTATTGGGTAATCGAGCCGTTGTGTGTATTTCTGTTGTTTTGTGTGTCTGTGTTCAGACATGCATTGGGTGCATTCGCTATGCCCAGGGTGCCATGACTGCGCAAGGAGCTAAAAGAGAGCAGCCGCCAATGCCCTAAGTTTCTGCCCAACCATCATTGAGGGAAATTTCCAAAATATTTTTCATTCTGCAGAAATTTCAGGGGATTTGTGCAGTTCTCCTGGCTCCCTCCATTGCAGCTGTTCTGTTCTTTGTGTTGAGGTGCAAGTCCTCCACCTTGATTGAAGAGTGTTAAGTTTTAAGACACAGGTGGGCAACCCATGTTAACTCCAAGATAGCCTGGGGTAAAAAGTCTACCCTTCAACGAATGCCTGTAATTGTTCACCAGCCTTGGTCAGATTGATTGATTATGTGCCATGAAATTGGTGTTGACATGTAGTGACCAAATGACTCGAGGGGAATCTGACCCCTCACTTGGTCCTTCGAGCTTCCCAATGGGGTGGGTGCCCATCACCACTGTGATTGAGTCTGCCCACCTTACTGGTCATCCTCTTCTCTTTCCCAGCATGAGGGCGTCTTCCAAAACCACATAACATTTCATGCATCAAGGTTGCGTTTCACTGGCCGTTTTTGATCAGTTCCAGGCTTATCTTCCCCATCCTTAACAACATTTTTGGACCTTGAGGAAGTTTCAGAAGCAACGCATGTTTACATTGAATGAAATTTGTCCTTTACATTAAAAAGCCTGACATTTTATCAACGAAGCCCAGGGTCTTGAAAAAAACAACTCTCTCTATCCCAGCCAGGAGGTTGCTTATATTTTGAAATGCACAGTCCCAAATATCAGATTGCTACCAACCCCTTCCTCCAAGGAGTTTAGAATATTTTTGTAGAGTCTTAGCAGACTCTTCCCCAAAACCATTTGTCG
>JANHZU010008549.1:218495-231738 GCA_032468055.1 Acrochordus granulatus | reverse complement strand
CACACTTTCTATAATTTTTCCCATTCTTCCTAGCACAAGCACAATCACTTGATATTTTTTTCTGTTGCAAATTCACCGGTATGTTGAGAGCCAGTGTCACAGCATACAAACTGAAACAAACCCAGAATATAAATAAGAATTATACACTCCAACCCTCCCCCCATTCAGTTCCAAATAAATAATTCCTGTTAGATATCGAATATCCCTCTGTATAAACACATTCAGCGAAGGGAAACCCATCACTTCTCTGCATGTTTTTAACAATTAACTTCCAGTTATCTCTTTAAAGACCACCCATTTCTTCAATCCATATTTGTAGGATTTAGTTTCTTGGCCCTTTCCCCTGTTCTATCCAACCCTCCTTCACTTTTTCTTAAAATGTGATGCCCAGTTGGATATTGTACTTAAGGTGAAGTTTGACTGCAGCAAAGTAAAGTAAAACTATTTACTCATGATTTAGGATTATAAATTAAAAACTAATTTAGGTTAAATTAGTTTTGAGTTCTTCCACCACCCATCCATCTTAGATAATTAATGGGAAGCCAGTCTAGTTTGCTCAAATTGTACACAGGTAGTCCTTGTTTTGTGATAGGTCATTTACTGACCAAAGTTATGCCAGATCTCTCCAAGGGTGCTTAATGCCCCACTTCTGAAGTTCCAACAGCTTGGAACTTTTCACATTTCGGGCATTTAGCAACTAGCCCACATTTATGACTGCTTGCAGCATCCTATGGTCGTGTGACACATTTTACATTTTTGCCAAAAAGTGACATTTACTTCTGGGTTTTGGCAGACGCAGTCGTGTAGTCATAATTCAAGGACTACCTGTACTCATGACTCAGAGCACTCCACGTGAGTCTGACATTTAAGTATGATCTATCCAACGTATTATGCCAATCCCTGTTGCTCAGCAGTAGATGAAGAAGCCATTGAGAACTTTTGTACTTCTTCTGAACAGCTTTTTCTGGAGAATCAGTTTGCAAGTTTGCTTACATACTAAGTGGGGGGTGAACTTTGCTTTTTAAGAGATTTTCTTGTGACTGCTGCCTCTTCAACTGAGGATGAACCCTCTGTAGCAAAAAAGCCCATCATGAGCTGCAAGATGCTCTGACTCAGTCTGTTTATCAAGGCACTTCATTGGAATTCGAATGAAAAAAATGGCAAGCATTTTGACAGATGTTCCCAATCTCTTCCTGTCAGCTTTAAAGAAGGAAGAAGCTTTACACTGAGGGACTGAAGAAGGCTTATAGTGAATGTCAGGTTTAAAGATAAGACGTAGAAGAGAGCCAGTTATGCCAGAAGCTGATACAGCACGAAGGAGAATGAATCTGTGATGCCCTTTCTTGGCCTCATCTTATAATTACCAATGCTCAAATCTGTATAAGCAACCAACCTCAGACACTGGCCCATGCGCAGCCCAAAACCAGATCTTCCCTAGCCTCAATCAGTTCATTAGCTTGGATGAACTTAGCCTACACCAGACCTAAGGCCCAACTCACCCAGTCAAACCCACCTTGCTCCTGCTGCAATTCTAACTGTTCTTCTCACCCAAGGATGATTCTGACACCATTGGATTATGGGTAGTCCTAGAGTTACGACTGTAATTGATCTAACTGTCACAGTTGTAATTTGTGATGTTCGTCAAGCGGATCCAGTCATGGGACCCAATTTTATGACCTATTTTGAGGGGCAGTCTTGAAGCAAACATGGTGGTCACCAAGAAAACCAATGGTTTGCTGGGGGCCAGTTTTGCCAAAAATTGCCAAGCACCCAAAGTTCGAAGGGTTCTGGGTGACTGCTGAAGCTTTGAATCCAGGTCATTAAATACTCCCCAGATAGGTGTGTCATAATTTCAAACGGTTGTTAAGAGACTAGCTGTAAGTCGAGGACTACCCTTATGATAGTCCAAAAGGTAGGAGGCCAACTTCATCTTCACATTAGAATTCTATCAGTTTTTCTCTGTCCATGAGGACACTCTGCAAATTTGGAGTTGATGGCCTTTATTGCTCCAACCAAGTGGTTCAGAGTACTGAAAGCCCGATGCTGTAGAGTTGTGGAATTGTTGATGGCCAAGCTAAGAAGCAAATGGAATGCTTTTAAGATTCTTGAGAAGTATTCAAGATTGTGGTTGAGAAAACGTTATTGCAAGCAGCAGAGCCACCCCTTAAACTTGTACCATTTTCAACTCCTGCCTTGGGCAAGGGGTTAAAATAGAGGACCTCCAAGGTCCCTTCCAACCCTATGATTCTGGTGCTGCCCCAGCCATAAAGCCTGTCCCCATTACTCTTCTATCAGCACAATGATACTCGGATAACCCCAGCACAGTGTTTCTCAACCTTGGCAACTTTAAGATGTCTGGACTTCAACTCACAACACTGGAGACTGCACATCCATAATATAATAAAAAGGACTGTACTGTGAATGTGTTCATTTTTGTATTATAAACTGGACTTCAACTCACAGCACTGGAGACTGCACATCCATAACATAATAAAAAGGACTGTACTGTGATTGTGTTCATTTTTGTATTATAAACTGTCAGTATCTTAATTTGCACATACTGTAGTATACAAATCTCTGAAAATAACTTGTACTTATTTGCGTGCATCATTTGGCCAATGGGCTATGTTGTTATTAATCATGAAAAAAGGCAAGGAGTAATTTATGAGACTGAAACCCTACCTGAATCATGGACATTTTTTTGTTGCTTTCTGATATTTAATATCAGAATCTTTTGGCTTCTTCTGATCTCAACTAGCCTTGTTGATTGTACTCTGGCACCTGTCCAGAGACAGAGAAAGCAGCTTTCTTCCCTTAAAGAGAACTGAACAGATGCTCAAGAAAACAAATTTCATACCACCAAACAGAAATGGAGTACAATGTGCTTTTAAGGCATTCCCACAAAAGGGTGACATAGGCATGGATGTGAAAGCAACTAGACAATAGACATCAACAGATACTGTATGAATCCAGTATCCAGTGAAATCAAAGAAACCTGGTTTGCTCATGTAGTATTCCCAATGCCAAAATATATGTGTATGAGAGAGAAAATGCCAAATTTCACAGGGGAATTAAAATATAATTTTATCTTCCCCTTCTACTCAGTTTCCCATTCTATGTTTCCATGGTCTTAGAATGACGCATCGCAATTTTTTTTCAACCACACATTCCATAAATTCCTTATGAAAGACTTTATTCCCTATTTAGGAAAATTTGGACAAAATTGTTAAAATAGTCTGGCTGTTAGTTAAATTCCAACTATCCACCCAAAGTCTTAGGCCCACTTAATCTATAAACTTTCAAATCAGTTTTAAACAAATGCAGAATTTATAGATGTCCTGCAATGCATTTGTGTGGAAGTAATCTTTTTCTTTACACTAGAATTGTCTAGTGTAAAGACAAGTAAAATAAGAGATTTCAGGCTGTGGGTCACTGCATACTCAAAATTTTTTTTTTAAATTTGACTCACTACATATGGAGCTACTCTGGTTGGGTAACTACTGTACTGCAGATCTTATTCACTTAATATTAAATATAATTTACACAAGTCTCTTTCATCAGACACAGCTGAAGTATGAAGTCCCAATCCTCCCTTTGTAACCCACAAAATCTCACTGACAGAACTTGAGAAGAAACACTCAAGAATGGTACACATAGTCCTTGACTTACAACCAATCATTTAGCAACTGTTCAAAATTATGACAGACCCGCCCTCCAAAAATGATACTTAGGACCTAGATTTGAAGTTCTGATGCACTCCCCCATGTCAAATGATTGCATTTTAAGTGCTCAGCAATCGGCCCACATTTACACTGTTTGCAGCATCCTATGACCACATGACTGTGATTTATAACTTTTTTTGCCAGAAACCACTGTTTACTTCCGGCTTCCAGCAGAAAATGCCCATTCCAGACAATGGATTTGCTTAATGACCGCAGCATTTGATTTACAAAGGTCGCAAAATCGAGCATCGTCACATGATGACCTGATTAGCCATTGGCATTACAACCATAATTCAAGGGTCAATTATGGTTATAGTGAAGTTCTACATGTAATGCAAGGAACAATATAGGCTTAATATAGTTAAAACAAAGCCAAAAGTCTCCACCATACCCAAGAAAAGGAATCCCTAGTTTTACCTTGGCCATATGCTACTATCAATTTCCACTTGCCACAAGTTTGAATCCTTTCTAAACAATGATCCCTGCTCTTTAAACTTACTCATCCTTCACTTCTTTGTTCAATAGCAATTCATACCATCTGAAACATTCTGGGCACAACTGTATTTTATACTTAGCACTTATTTACTTATTTTATTAAATTTATTTGCCACCCAACTCATTATAGAGATTCTGGATGGCTCACATAGATTAACAATAAAAATCAACAATCAAACATACAGTTTCCACAAGCTATTTTCAAGAGCTCAGGTCATCACTAAGGTATTTAGAGGTGCCCAGTTTATAGCTGCCTGCCTGCTGGTTTATTTATTTTTTTAATTATTTCATTTGTAAGCACTCCTGTTTTCAGTAAATGGAAGCACTATTAAAAGTTACCGTTCTTTTTCTTGCAAGCCATTTCAAACCAGTGCTGTCAACTTCAGATTCCAGTGCTGATGGAAATGGAGTTGTATTAGGAGGTCTCCCTAACCCATTCTTGTTCCCTCCTTTTAAAAAATCCCCGATTTCGATACTGAACTTGCCTGGGTGATGAAACAATTGTTTGCTGCTTTGCTAAAGGAAGGAAAAGGTTGGTTTGTATATAAGGAAGGCAGGCAGAACGAAAGAAAGCGAAAAAAACTTGAAGAATGAAGAAAAGAGACAAAAATAACAGTGAATGGGAGCAGATGTAACCCAGAAAAACAGATCTATTAAGCATACATTAAACTACTAAACGAAGAGCCATTTGTTGATGTATCTTCCAAGAGAAACACCTGGAATCTTCTCCTATTCTTAATAAAGAACTATTGCAAAACCAGATTTATTTGGGCACAATTTAATTGGAATTCTTCACACACAAATCCTCCAAATAAATGAGAAACCTAATATATTATTCTGTCCCACCCCAATATCTAAGACATTAAATTATCAGAAAAATAACTGGGAAGAGAGGGGTTTACATTAATACAAGGTTAAGCTATCACCTTTGGTTGAAAGTAGTATCTGATTGGGGAAAAACTGTGCCCAAATAAATCCGGTTTTGCAATAGCCTGTTGGTTGAATATCACCGAAACCTGGCTTAATTATGGTCAGGATTAGAGTAAGGGTGTGTTTTAGATATCTCCCACCAAGAAATAAGAAACCTCAATATATAAGACACCCAGGGAGAGAGGCATCCTCATAGCCTTCCAGCATTAACACAATCAGCTGCTAGGCCTTCTTCAAAAACTGAGGGTTCAATCCAGGGTTCAATCTCCATCTTTGATTAGCAGTTATTTGGACCCCCAGTTTTTTTTTTAAGGCAGCTATGATAGGAACTGTGGTTGCCACACTTGGCTCATGATTACTTGAAACAAGCCTTCATATGACAAAAACATATGGGGGTAAAGGCTTGCCTATTCGTATCACCTTCAGAGGGTGCTTTTTAACAAAGATCTTGACCGATGAAGGAAACCATGCTGCCACCCTTCCCGAATTAAATCAGTGCAAAGTCATCCGGAGACAATAAATGGCAACGTATTTCCATTTTGAACAACTGCTCTCTCGCTCGCTTGTTCTGTCTGTCTGTCTGTCTTTCCTTCCTTCCTTTATCCTCACTTGGAAACATCTATACTGCTTCCAAGACTTCTTCCAAAAGGCACAGATCATTTCTTGGTTTCCAAATCTGATGGGTTTATTAAAATCTCCAACCTTGGGAATGGAAAAGAGCATTTTATGATCAGTTAGCCATCTCCAAAGAGATTTTCCCGAACTTGAGAAACTCCATTAAAAGGAACCAATTTAATAGAAAGGAAGAAGGAGATGAAGAAGTCCAGCAACATCAACAAAGTTTGAGAAGATGCTCTTAAAGTATATTCAAGACGGACCTTTAAGAGAAAAGAGTTCAGGTAGTCCTCAACTTACAACTGACTGAAAAAAGGACTTACAACCCTGATTTGAAATTCTGATGGTTGGGCTGCCTCCACGGACACATGACCAAACTTGGGGCACTTGGCAACACAGTTGCATTTATGGCAGTTTGAAGCATCCTGCAATCCCATGATGACCTTTTATGATGATTCTGCTGAAAACCTGCCCTTACTCCTTGTTTTCAGCAAAACTGTGCCCATAGCAAACCATTGGTTCACTTAGTGACAGCAGTGTTTGCTGAATGAGTGTAGATTCACTTAACCACAGTCATTTGCTTAATGACCATCACAAAAAGGTCAGAAACCGCATTGGTCATGTGACCAACCCATTTTACAACCATCGTGACAGACGATTATGGTTGTATATCGAAGACTGCCTGTTTTAAGTTTTAGTCCATCTTTCCTCAACTTGGTGTTCTCCAAATGCTAAGCATTTCTAAATAAGCAAGGATTATAATATGTAATATTATATAACTATATATAAGCTTGGGCATTTGAGTGGCATGAAAAGGAGCCAAAAACATCAGAAAGGAGACATATAAAACTAAATTTGATTTTGTTCTATTTGAATTTATTTCAAGTCAAAAATAGTTACTATGATTCGCTAACAGACGTGAATTTCAGAACCTCCCCTTCCAGTCCAATTGAAAATTATACTTTGGCAATGATTTTTTAGGTAAGAGAGATTGATCCAAAAATTGCAGGAATTTACAAACAGCCCTGGGATTTCAGGCTGTGTGCTTTTGTTCCTAAAGATGGTGAGAGAAAGAAAGTACCACCAAATCCTTGATTTAAAACTCATGTTCATCTACACCTCTCAAAAAACCCTGCTGGGAAACCACATGAGCAGCACTTCATGGCACTGAAGATTAACTGGTCAGCTTTTAAACCTATGGCAAAACAATGGTTTAAAAATACCTGAAAATGTAAAACCAGCTTAATGACCACCACCAAAAAGGTTGTAAAACCGGGTCAGTCATGTGGGCGACCCATTTTACAACCATCACGATTTATGACTGTAATGAGCAGGCTCCATTACAGTTCTAATGTATGACTAATGTATAATTCTATGTATGACTATCCTTAATATACATGTATGAGGGGGAAAAAATGCTGCCTTTTTTCCCCCTTTTTCTGTTCTCATCAATTAAATCGAGACAATGTGCCGGGTATCTAAACGGATATAAAAAAAATAAAGTCACAAAACTAAAAATTAATTAAATCAATGCTAAGTTCCAATGGGGCATAGCAAAGGAAAGGAAAAGATGCTAAAATGCCAACTGAAATGACTCAGAAAATTCTGAAGTTCTCATCTCAAAATGGTAGAGAATCGCTTGCTTGAAAGAAAGGGTTTACTGTAGCCTGCAGGTTCAAGACAAATTAATGTATTTTTTTTTCCCATCAAGACCACTGAGCTATCCCATTTTCAGACTATTTTGCATGGGGGAAATTTTACATTACCTGTCATCTTTATTGATCTGGTCTCCAAATCCCACCGTGTCGACAATGGTTAGCTTCAGGCGGACGTTGCTCTCCTGAAGTTCGTAACTCCTGGCTTTCAACCGTACACCAGGCTCCTTGTGAGTTGCGGGGTCACTTTCGAACTTTGTGTTGAACAGAGTGTCCATGAGGGTTGACTTGCCAATGCCAGTTTCCCCTGGGGAAAAAACAAATCTGAATTAGGAGGGCTGAGAAGCCCACTGCTTCCGCTTCTCCAACTTTCAGCTTCATCTGAAGAACCGGATATTTTTTCTAAGCTTATGCAAAAATACTGAAGTCTCAAAAGACGAGAAAACACTGTTTAGGGATGAAAGTTTACAGCCTGCTAGGTTGATTTAACACAGTTAATTTAATCAGTTAAATAATTCATTTAATCTCAGCACAGACTAGATTTCGTTATGACCTCCGGAGTGAATCCTTGATGTGTTAAGTGTGGGTCAACACCGGGGGGGAGACTTTCTCTCTCCATAGATCTCCTGATATCCCCGACTCTAAAACATGGTTAACAAAAAAGAAAGGACGTCATTCAGGAATGAGCTTACTTCACTGCAAAATGACCCTGATGCTGAGGAAGTAGTTGCTTGACACCGTGGCTGAGGGAAAGACTGATCTGAATGAATATCCCAGCTTGGATATTCCATGTGCCAACTAAACATTATGGAAAAGCACGATGCATTCAGTGAATCAAGTCCCTTGATGCTACCCAAGGCCCTTCTTCCTTCTCAACAGATCCTCAGAGCAAAACGGAGACGTGGGCCACCTCTGCAACATCATGGATGCCTAAGGACGATGATGACCACGCACCATTTTACGCATGTATGGTTGCCATGTTGAAGTAAGGTGAGGGTGACATTCAAGTCCAGCCTTGGCCAAAGACATCGACCGGTTCTTTTGGGGCCAGCCACTCTCTCTCGGCCCAAAGCAGAGGTAGTCCGCTACTGTCACTGAGCTGGGAATTATAGTTATATGTCATTAAGTGGATCATCACGTGACTACATCCACTTTTACAATCTTCTTTGCAGCAGTCACTAAATGAACACGGCGGTAGTTAAAAGAACCCATTGCACCCAATGGGCATTTTCTGCCGGAAACTGGAAGTAAATGCCGCTTTCCAGCAAAAAAAATATCATAAATCACAGTCACACGACTGCAGGACATTGCAAACGGCAATAAAAATGCAGGCTGGCTGTCAGGCACCCAAATGCAATCACGTTGACAGAGGGAGGAATCATTCGAAGTTACAAAAGCAGTGAAGAGGTGACTTACAACCGGTCCTCCCACTTACGACTGTTGCAGCATCCCCAATCGTGTGACCAAAATTTGGGCATCTGGCAATGGGCATGTATTGACAATGGCCGCAGCCTCCCTGGGTCATGTGATCACAATTCATGACCTTCCCAGTCACCTTCTGACAAGCAAAGTCAGCGGGGGAAGCCGGATTCACTTAAAGACTAAAGTGATTTGCTTAACAACTGTGGCAAAAAAGGTCAAAAAATCAGGCGCAGCTCACTTAATGACCAATCATCTTGCTTAGCAATGGAAATTCTGGTCCCAATTCTGAACTTACATCAAATTCTGGTCCCAATTCTGAACATAAATCAAGGAGTAGTGTGTGAATATTCTTGGCACTGCATGGTACACTCATTTACAAATTAAATTACAGACAGAAGTTCCAGCCAAATACAATTGCTAAAAATTAGTTCTTTACCAGCATGAAAACATAACACACAGAGACAGAAACTACAGTTTTGAGAAATCTGGTAGGAACAGACATTTAATCTAAATTAACTGTGTTTCTTGTTGCAAAACACATGATTAGAAAGTAAACATGTTCTTGTTGGATCATTTCCATGTAAACACATTTCATCAAAAAGAAAGTCAGTATAGAGTATGTGACAGATAGTTTGAGACTTCTGATGTCAGACTGTAATAAAAAATCTGGAATTTTGTCCTTTGATTTAGAATATTTTTCCAGATTGTATAACTGCCCTGGAGGATAAGGATTAATGTTCCCAAATTCCTTACACTATGCTAGATGGATCTTATTCTTCAGTAAAAAAAGAAAAAGAGAAAAAGTAACAATTTGCAGTCATTTTGGAAGCAGGAATTGGTTTTGTTGTTTATTCATGAAGTGTCATCTACATATATTTCACAATGATTGTCAGTAAATATTTAAATCAAAAGGAACAGCACAGCTTCTAGTTTTCCATCTTGTCTCTAGCAAAGAAAAAGAGACTTATTTACTCCTTTAACCATTTTCCAGTTACCATTTTACTTTCATTCTCTGCCTACACTTTCCTTTCCAAGCCTATGTTTAGCTACCAAGAAAAAAATAGAGCAGGTAGGATGCACTTTGCATTTTGCTCTGACATTCCATAATACACCTTGACTTTGCGTTAGGAGATTCACATTTTTTGAAAAAGAAAATCAGCTGCTATTTCACATTGTAGGCTTCACCACCACCACCACCACCACCACCAAAAAAAATCTATTGGGGTTGCATTCTTAATCACCTTAACTTGTGATTTATGGGGGATTTTTTTTTTAAAGCATTTTTAAAACAGAAGAATTGAGATTATGGATACATCTCTCAGATTTATCATTATACTCCTTTGGTTTCGGTCTGCAGTAGAGAAAGAAGAGCAAATCACTTTCTCTCATGAGGCTAAGCTGTTCCATGTTTTATTCAACAAGGAATTCGTATTTGAGTTTACAATGCCTTGCTGTTCCCTCCAATCCAAAATCTGGCTTCTCGTGACAGCTAACAAAATGCCTTCAGAAATCCCACCAACAGCACAAGAGAGAGTACTGTACTTTACACTTAACACAGTAAAATTCTACTCATATTTACTAACAGTATAGTTCTCAGTATCTTAATGAGGTTTATGTTGGAACAGAGATGGCAGAATCTGTTGAATTTACTTCGATCTAAATTTGCATTCATTTGTTGGCAATTTTCTAACAAGCCTATATGAAAAATTATTGCAATATGCATTTTCCCCTCATCTGTATATCATCTGAATTTCGAACTTTGGGAAAATACAAATGTCAGCCCATAGGAACGTGTTTTACTTTGCCTGTAGACCTGGGAAGTGCAAAGTACGCATCATATTAATTTTGGCACTGCATAGTACACTAAATATAATTTCACTTAATTATATTTAGAACTTAAACTGATCAGTGTAATACAACTGAGGAGGGAATGTTTGAAGTACGTAGGTAGTTCTGAACTGTACCCTGAGTAAACTATTATATTACAAATTTTTAACCCCCATCCCTCCCAGAGCAGTTTGAAACTGACTGCCATTATCTTCCATTTCGGCTGAACCAAAATACAGAGAACCCAATGATTAAATCAAGGAACACTTCTTTCCCAGTTGACAAATAAGAAAGCGCAAAGAATATTCTCTAGTTTCCCATTCACGGGTCATGAAAAAAATTTATGTGCGTGGGGCTCAGGGCATAAGATTTAAAAGTGATTAACAACAAAAAAAATGAAACATATTGTACATGAGGCAACTTCATGCAACTACAAACAACCAAAATGAGCAAGACAGGCATAGCACTTCCCAAATTTATCTCTGAGGAACCCAAAGAACAAAGCTGGACTTCTCTCCTTCGTCAACAGAGAGCCAGTTGGGTCTAGTGGAGACGGTGAGTTCCAGGCCCGCCTTGGACACTGCATTGAACCACAGCACTCAGCCTTTGCTAGTTGCCTTTCTAAAACTGCATTTGGCTGGGGAGCAGCAATGGCAGAGGAAAAAAGCAACTCATTTTTGTCAGCTTGACTTTAGACATCATTACATCCAGAAGTTTCCTGGCATGCCTTAAAGATGACCAAGCCCAATTTTGTCTTTTTTCTCAAACTTTCATTTCCAGAAAAAAAAGGAGTTCAACAGTGAAATCTATCTCCACAGGCTCAATGTTTTAAAGTGCCATAAGGTTTCTGTCAATGTTGTCTCTTTCTAAAGAAATAAACAAAGCTGCCTATTAAAGTTTCACTGTAAAAATAAATCAGATATCAGATAAAACAGGCAGAAATGGGAATAGCTCATCTCTGCCAAATGAAGGGCAGAGATCAAATATTTTATTCTTGAGCACAAAGAAATGCTTTTCCAGGAATGCAAGAGGAAGTCTCAGGACAGTTATCAGTCACCCCAAGGAGTCAGAAGATTAAACTACTTGGTCATGTAGCTTGCAGCAAAATAATCACATTAAAAGAAAAAGGAACAGAAAATACTAATATTCAAAGGAGGAAACAACTCTTTTGCATTTCAAAGACACTCAATCAGGGAGATACTTGATTTGGATTTTCTATAGCTCCCTTGTTTGGCATAGTGACTTTGATTGCAATTCTTAAGTTAGTTTGCTTCAGGGTCTCAAAAGAAAAGCTGCATGAGCACTCATGAGGAGATCATGAATAAAGTACAGGATACTATATCAAATCCAGCAGCCAGCTTACCAAAGTCAAAAGTAAGCGAATGAAGAAGGAGTAGATATAATATTAAGAGCCTGAAAAAGATTTCCCTGAGCTGGAATATGACTTTATCTAAGCAGATATAATAGACAGCAATCTATCACCAATTTAGAATTAACCATTTCTGAACAGACCAACATAACGCTGGACTTGAGCTGGAAGGTCAACAGCCCAAGTTCAAGACCCAAGTGCCGCCAAGTAACAGGGTGAGCTCCCATAATTTGCCCCAGCTCCTGCCAACCTGGAAGTTTGGAAATCTGTAGAATGCAATTAGATAAATAGGTACCGCCTAAATCAGAGGAAGGTAATAGCATTCCATGTGCCTTGGCATATTGTCATGCCGGCACATGACCACAGAAGCATCTTTGGACAATGCTGACTCTTCGGCTATGAAAAGGAGATGAGCACAGCCTCCTAGAGTCAAACACGACTGAAAGGGGAAACACCTTTACCTTTAAGATTGTATTGTATAAATTACATAAAATTGCACAGAGAAATCAGCCTTTTCTTGCTCCAAAATTCAGCTTTTTGTGTTAAAAAATACACAGTAGGCATTCCAATTCAAAGGTCCACATTTTGACTAAGAATATAAAATGTATTCATATGATTAAGATACTCAAATATGTTTTGGGGAATATCTTCCAACATCAATTTTTCTTGTGCTGCATATGTAATCTTAAAGAGAATATTCAAGCAAAGGAATATGGCAAAAGTCTGAACTCTAGTGGATTCTTACATTTTTTAAAATGCTTTCCACATTTAATTGGAACACAAATTCTCTGCATGTAGAAGACTAAAACATCAAAAAAGGGTCTGTCTTGGACTGTTCTCTGTACTGTACCAACTTTCAAAACAGAGGATGGTTAAAATACCAGAAGGCTTTTAAAATGCAGCACTTTACCCCCTTCTTTCAAAATCAGCAGATCCAGACACTGTTTTGCAATTATAAATTGGGTTGTAGAAGTTGCTTGTCAGACTGATAAGGATCCAGGAAACCATTCTATAAATAATGCCCTGCTGCAGATTCCTTCTTTATCAGAGAAGACCCTGTCCTCCATTCAAGAGCACCACAAAGCTGGAAGAATGAGTTCTGGATAATCACTGCCCAAATGTACACATAAATTTGTTGTTCAGTCGCGCAGTCGTGTCCGACTCTTCGCGACCCCATGGACTGCATTACGCCAGGCCCCCTGTCTTGC
>JANHZU010008549.1:167381-177901 GCA_032468055.1 Acrochordus granulatus | reverse complement strand
GATTGTATAGAACTAATATACAGGTAATATTCAGGTAAATCTGAAATCTTGCCAAGAAAACTTCAGGGTCTTGTCCAGGCAATTGCCAAGAGTCAAGACTGACCCCAAGGCACACTAATAATAAGCAAATGCCCTAGAAATTTGGGGAAAAATCCAAAGGATATGGTTCATAAATGCAAGATGATAACGGGAGCCGGCTCCTAACTACTAAGCAAAGCTGCCGTCTACTCATGAATGAAAGGATAGCTATTTTTGAGCTAAAGAAGTCTCCTGAGTGATGGCTGAGCTCAGTTTTGTATTAGGGTCCTTCCTACTAGTAAATCAGTATGCCGAATCGTATCAGGTTTGTGGTCCAACCTGAAACTCAATACAGCTAAGGCAGAATTTGAAACTGAAATTATTTTAGCCAGAGGAAGATGCGCAGGCGTTAAGCTTGACTGGAAAGGGTTAGTCTTCTTACAAATCCAATCTGTACAGTGTAAATATATGCTGCTAATTTTGTGGTTAACAAGGGTTTTCCAGTCACAGTCAACAGATGGGAAGGGAGATCAGGAAAGTCTTACTTCGGTGGTCCAGACGAACAAAGAGCTCCTGTTTTTCTCATTTTCTTTGCTGTGCAATTGGAATCAAGGTAATTGAGAGAGATGGGTGTGTTTAATACTCCTTTAAGCATTCTCTCACCTGGTGTGGAGGACTGAGCCGCAGCCCAGGTGACCCCTACCGTAGCTCCTTCACCATCTCTGTAGATAGGACCAGGCAGCTGTGAATGGATCCTTCCTTGGCACTCTTCTCTGCATTGGCTCACCTCCCTCCGTGTCCATTTGTATCGAACTAATATTTGTAATAAGGGGTTCCGATAATTCCCCCAAATCAAGGCATTCCTGGGAGTCACCTGAGCAGATCCTTGGATCTGAACACTTCGAGGAAGTATAGTACACAAGGACAATGAATACTTTACATTAATGCTGTTTTTTTTTACAAAAACATTTTCTATCAATTTGCATTCAGTTTAACAGGATAATTTGTGTTTAAAATTTATTTTAGGAGAGAAAAGAATTTCAGGAAGATTGTCCAAGGTGGAATTGGTTGTTCTGGCACACTTAAGCTTCTGCAGTGAATATTCCTGTCTACTTTTTTCTGCAAGAACCTACAGCCTCCTACCTCCAACATGCTTCCACTGATCCCATGGGGAGATCTCAGGAAAAAACTCCTTGCATTGGGCTTTTCTAGAGTGGGAAATGTGGGAATTCAGTGAGTATTTACCCTTCAAGGTAGACCAAACCAGGAAACCAATGCCACCTAATTCTTTGTTGTAAAACTACACAGGTAGTAACAGAATCTTGCAAATCTGGATGCTCTTACCCTCTCCTTTCCTTTATCTTCACGTGAACCAAGAAGGGGCTTACATTCTTGGCCTAGGCCCAGTTCCCTTTTATCTGACTTTGCTTGGAAGCAGCGCTTACTCCTTTGCGTCAAGGACTTTCCCTTTATCCTCTACAACAGGGGTATCCAACCTTGGCAACTTTAAGACGTGTGGACTCAATTTCCAGAATTCCTCAGCCAGCTATGCTGGTTGAATTCTGGGAGTTGAAGTCCACACATCTTAAAAGTTGCCAAGGTTGGACATCACAGTTCTACGGTGAGACTTTGAAGTGAGTGAAAGCACTTCTGAAACAACATTAAATAATCCAAACACCAATGGCACTTCCACCACTTAAAATAAGCCTATTCAAAAATGCCACCAAGAGAAATTAGCCAGAAATTCTCAAGCATGCCTGAGAAAGGTGGAGAAGTAAGAAATATGTTCGAGAAATTGCCAAGGAGCTCTCGACACAGCAAGACTTTTCACCACCTTTGCTTGTTCAACCAACTGGAGAAAACCAGATGTAAATCCTAAATAGCTATTTTGATTTGGGATACAGGGCTTGAATCTAGAATTAGATCAAAATTATAACTGCGCATAGTTTTTAAAGGCAGAGAGCGCTGTGAGCTCTGGATGCTGGATAAAGGTCATAGAAATAAGGGGGAAATTAAAAAGATGCGGGGTGGGGAATTTTTTCCTTGTGATTTTAACCACATGGCATGCTATGTAGCCAGATCAGTTTTCATTTCATGAATGGACATGTAGCAGATGTTATCTCACCACAGGGTGAAACCTGATCTGGAAGCAATCACTGTGTGGTCAGGTAGATCATGCAGTGAAATTTGCTAAGTTGCAGCATCTTCTTGAAGTTTGGAGAGGTGAGTTAGTCTGGAACCCACAAAAGATATACATTAGAGATCCACAGACTAGACTAGACTAGACTAGACTAGACTAGGAGGTTAAGTTGGACTTGGGCATCTTCCCAAAACTGTGTAGCTGGACATGAAGCACGGACTGTACTTCCCGGAAGGCAAATAACATGTAGCTCATTCAATGTCAACCTTGCCAGGTAGACCAAACAGAAAACACAACCAGCTAATTCTACTTTATTGTAAGGCTATGTTAACAAAAGCTTGCAAGTCTGAAAGTACAGTTCTCTCTCTGTCACTTTTACAGCCTGAGAACCTAGGAAGGGTCTCTTCTAAGCCTCTTCCTTCACCCATTATGCAGCTGTAGCTATGCGCTCTCTTATCTAACCGTTCCCTAGGCAGCATTTCCTCACCTTGTCTCCCAAGGTCATACCCACACACCATTACATTCAAAGCCCTGTGTACACACTATGGCAGAAGTGGAACCCGAGTTCCCCACAAAACTCTCCTAATGCCACACCATTTCCACCACCTGCCATTCAAAATTCAACCCAGTATCTGCATGGCTACAAATTTCTACCCATGGAGCACAGCATGAAGCAAAGAATCTTGCCTTGCCTTTCTCTTCCCTTGCACAACTTTATGATTACCAATGTAAAGACCGCTTTCCTCCCTCCTCCATTCCTTTATTTTTGTTTTGTGATCTTTCGTATTCAACACCTGGAAATGGCTGATACCAATGGGTGCAGGGGGATGAATCTGCAAAGAGCCCCATGTGGAAGTCTCTTTTGCACTTTGTTCTTACCTATAAAGTAATTTATCTAATCTGGGCTCAGTTTGTTGTGTCATTGCAGTTCAGAGATTTATGTCACAGCATAGTTGCCAATTTAGTAAATAACACCTACTAAATTATAAACAAGCCATGGGTTAGCGCAGAATAGGAACCCATCAAACATCCCAAATGTCTATTCAAAAACAAACCAAAAGCCTCATATCAGTCATAATGTCCTTAACCCAGTTTCCTTTCTATTTATTTTCCTATTTCTCTCGTTACTTGACTTACGAATGTAACTGAGCCCAGAATTACAGTTGTAAGTTGTGCTGGTCCTTAAGTGGATCACCATGTGACTGTGCCTGATTTTATTACTTTTTTTACAGCCTCTAAATGAATTCATTGTCCACATTGAGCATTATTTGCCACAAATCAGAAGTTTCTGGCAAAAAACATCGTACATCATGGTCATGCGAGTGCGGGACACTTCAAACAGCTGTAAATATGGGCTGGTTATCAAGTGCGCCAAATGCAATCAAGCGACTTGGGGCAGCATCTGTCAGATCTTTGAACTTGGGTCATAAATAGCTCTGAGAAGTCCATTGTAACTTCAAACAGTTGCTGAGCATCCGGTTGTAAGCTGAGGACTGCCTGTACCCAAGTCCTTAGAGTTATCTTACCTTATCTTTGTTCCAAGGATGTAATCCTATGATCCAACACCTCTTCTTCTGAACATCCTGCCTCTATCCCCTACCTATTGCCACCCACCCAAGGCTGAGGTCTGGCCCCATTTGTTCCCGATAGGTTTAAAATAGTTTTATGGTTGTGCCAAGAAGCACCTAGAGATGCCTCCTTACATTACATTGGAAACCCCAGATTTAAGTCGCTGTTTATAAAATACGCATGGCCAGATCTGGTTAGTACTTCAGTAGGAGATCATCAAGGAAATTCTATTGCTATTGACTAGACTGGACAGTGCAAAATCATCCCAGTTCCTAAAAGGAGGTTGGAGTAACTGGAAACTTTTTGGATTTGAGAAGGAAGGGCTAGAATTTTAGAGGAAAAGATTAATGTATTTTATATTTGCCTCTGTACTGAGGAAAGTCAGCTGGTGTATTTTTGAACCGTCACACAGACTGGAAGAAGAGACATTAAACCCACCTGTCTGTACATGTCCTAACTCTGAAGGTAACATAGAGCCATCATGATTGGACAACCATTTGTCTGGGATGATATAAGGACCCCTGTCTTGGGCAGAAAATTAGTTTAGAAGACCTCCAAGGTCCCTTTCAGACCTATGATTCTACTGTATGATTGGGAGCATTCATTGCTATCCTCCATAAATGCCTTCATGCTCTTTTCAACTTGCCCAACCTGGTGGCAATCACATGTTTACCCTGGAAAATAACATTTTAGGATGAGATAACTCAGTGGTTCAACCAACTTGCAAAATAAGCTAGCATTTAATGGGCCAGCAAATAAAATACTTAACACAATATAAGCTGGATCCTCTGGCAAGAGAAAACCATCAAGTGATGTGTAACAGCATTGCAGAAAAAGGGAAAGAGAGACAGACTTGCACAAACATTTGGCAAGGAAGTTAATTTTGGCTTGGTCGAATCAAAATACAGAATTGCATTGCCAGCCTGACTCTGAATTAAAGGTTGTCAGATTCTGATTTATGAAGATTTTCAAGTTTCGTAGCAGTTTCTGCCTTTTCAGTAACAGCCTGCTCTTAAGATATTGGGTATATGTCTTGATGCTCCAAATTGTTTTAACATCCTGACTTGTTAGAAGATGCTTCTAACAAAACAGGGCATTTAATGATTTGGTAACCTGACCTAGATAGTTTTTGCACTGTTCACAGTTCTTTATTTCTGGACACAGGTTTGAGTTATGAGTTATTTGAACCATCATTCACTGACTAAGCCACAACTGGGATTGCTGACACATCACATTGTCAAAAATCATGGTTTGCAAACCACAAGGCTAGGCTTCATGCAACATGTTAGGCTACGAGCAAATCCCAAACTAGAAATCCAGTTTAATTAAACCCCAATTTACTGAATAACCACAACAGACCAGCTTTGCTTAAGCCACAATTTCTGTACCATCATAGTTGGGTTCACACAGTATGCTTACCCAAAACTGGGGTTTAATCAGTAAGCCTAAATGGAAGTTACCAGTGCTTATCTGAAGCTGAGAAAAAGAAAAAAATATTAACAAATTAAGTTGCCTGCACGCATTACACATCCCAACAGCCCTTCTTTCATTGTGAAATCCCAGATACCAATAAAAGGCAGAAAACACTATCCCCACATAAGGGGGGGAAATGCAAATAAATAAGCTGATCAATGCAAGCAAATAAAATCGAGCCATTCTTGCACGTCAGCTTTTAACTGAGGTGCTGAGACTCCGTAAAACTTTCTTGACTGTATGCCCCAGAGCACCCCCTGCTCTTCTAGGGTCACAAACACAGTCCTTGATCCCAAGCACAAGCCATTTTAAATATACACTTTCATCGCAAGTATTAAAACATTTTCTTTTCCCACCCCAAAACCTACATATGTCCTTGTGGTGACATAGTGCAAAACGGGAACCAAGTCTCCCTGAACACAATTTTAAAAAATAAATACTGCTACCAGATCTGGACTGCGTCAATGCCAGCACCCACCAGATGGCAGCAAAGGGCTTGTTTGTTTTAATCTGTTTCCTGCCATCTAATGGTCACCTGCATTTCTGCAGCCCACGATCGAATTATCAAAGTGCTTATCTCTCTGGGTCATGGAGATAACTTGCAGGCTGCCGGGAAACCCTTCATGCCTGCCCTTGCTAATCTGCTCTAAGCTTGCTCAGAATTCTCAGCTGCCAGAGGCCTGTCGTCAAGGCCATCCTTTTACCGATTACAGGAGATATTTAGCAGAGTCTGTTTCTTTCCTTTAATGGCCCTTTCACTACAAATATTTACCAACAAGGCTGTGTTCCTTTTCACCTCCAAACGACATTCGTCTAAACACATTCACAGTCTGGCCAGTCAGTGATGAATCTCTTGGGCTTTCTGTTCTATGATTTTTAGAAAGCAATGCCCAGGAATCCTATGGTCAAACTGAGGAGTCAAAAGCTGCAGGTTTGTGGACTTCATTAAAACCTGTCCAGGACTTCAATGCTGTAATGCAAATACAGTACACTGAAACCTACAATTCAGTCCGATCTGTGCTGCCAGTTTGAGGAAGGCAGTGCAGAGCTGAAGTTGCATTATCGAGCGTTGTTCCCGATTCTCCTCTGCAAAGCTGCATTTCTCGGGGAGGGAGGGAGGGAGCAAGTTTCAGGATGGCTGGAATGTGGAAATGCAACCAAATTGCATACGATGCAGCTGCTATCTTCAGACATGGTCATTCAGGGCTGTAGGTAGAAATCAGGAAATGGTTGTGTTGCAGAGCTGACACCAGGGGGAAAATAAAGGCCCTAATTTCTTATTCTATTTCTTCTATTGTACCATAACGGTGTAAACATTGGGGCTAGTTTCTTAGTGTTTGCCCAATAATATAATTTATTAGAATGTATTAACAATATCTTCGAACCCTATTGCTTTTAAAGGCTTTGGAGCACAGACTGGTTGAAAAGTGGTCAAATTTATAGGGCTGAGAAGATACAACCAAATCTGTTTTTTTTAAAGTTACTATTTGTATGTTTTTGATAGCCACTTGACCTATAAAAATTAGGAATGAAACAGGTTTCTTCTCCTTTTCATACAAGAGAGTTTTGTCCCTTTAATTTCTTAATATCTCTTTACTATTCAAGGAACAGTTATTATAAAAACTAGAAACCTATCCTTTATTTTTCTTGGCCTTGTTTCAGTATCAAATTGAACCATTATTGCTTAGTCATAAGATGCTGGCTATGGTTAACTTAGTCATTGGGTTTTTTTTAGATTTTTGTCCTGCTTTTAGTATTTTCATAAATAACTCAAGGGAGTGAACATAACTAATACTGCTTCCTCCTATATTCCCCATGGCAACAACCCTGTGAGTTGGGTTGGGCTGAGAAAGTGTGACAAGCCCAAAGTCATCCAACCGGTTTTCATGCCTAAAGTGGGACTAGAACTCACAGTTTTCTGGTTTCTAGCCTGGAGCATTAATTGGTAGATCCAACTGGCTTAAGGTGGTTGCCTGGGAAGCCATAATCGGAAACCACCCAGATATATATGCCACAGAATTGTAGAAACAAGAATCGAAAGTACTTTGAGGGGTGTGGTAGTCTAGTGGTTAAGGCTCTGGGCTTGTTGGCCAGAAGGTTGGCAGCTTGGCAGTTCGAGACCCAAGTACCACCACATAATGGGGTGAGCTCCCGCTACTTGCTCCAGCTCCTCCCAATCTAACAGTTCGAAAGTATGTAAAAATGCAAGCAGATAAATAGGTGCCACCCTCGGTGGGGAAGGTAACAGTGTTCCATGCACCTTGGCATACAGTTGTGCTGGCCAAGCATCTTCGGACAAACACTGGCTTGCTCAGCTGTGAATCATAGATGATCCCCGTGGCTGGAAGAGGAAACCTTTATCTTTACCTTAAAGATCATCTAACGCAACCCTGTGCTCAGTCTAGGATCTGCTCAAGCATTTGGACAATGGCTCTTCAGCCTCTCTCTGTCTGAAGAGCTCTGATAGACCGGAACACACGACTTTCCCACCAGTTCAACAACATTTACCATCAGGAAATTCCTCCTAATGTCTAACCTGGATTTAATTTCCTGCAGTTTCAGCCCACTGGTTTTGGTCTTGTCTTCTGGGGGTGACGGAGATCCCCATAACCTTTTAAAAGGATTGTTTGAAGAATGATTAAGCAGCACCTTTTAAAGGGCTTGTTAGTTTCATTCACCTTTACCACTTCTGGTGGGAATCCCTTACACTTTCCAAGGTAATGAAATGCCCTTGAATTGACTTAATTCCTGGTGAACAAAAGGTGCCGCAAAATGCACGCATTTTTATTTTTAAATCATTTTCTTCCTCCCTTCAGCATGAGTGGTTCCTCCTCTGCCCGCCAGTTCTCCAATTCTGCAGATCATGTACCTGGCTAAATATCTGCAATTCAGAGGAGCTTTAACTCTGCTGCTTCTTGCTGGCAAATTCTCTCTGCAAGTCATCCCTGCAGGATTTGAGAACCCGGGCAGTAATTATGGCTCACAAAATAGTGATTGAAAGGTGACGGTGGTGGTGATCCCCATATTCTGATTGAACATCCTTAGCTCCCCACAATCTTTTTTCAGACTTTAATGCTCATGCTGAAATGCAGCAGGGCAGATTTATTTTTTGAGAGCAAACCTGATAGGGTTTAGCTAGGGTAGTACAGCCATGCAAAGCTTAACCTACATCTTTGCTCTTTCAGAAGGCACCAAATCTAAATATTCGTGCATTGTTTCAGACATGATGGCCTTGGGGGACAGACATGGAAATCTTGCAGCGGCAGAGATAAGCTTGAATCGAATGGACTGTATTAGCTAGTCCTCAATTTACAAGCACATTTGAGACCACAATTTTCATTGTTAAGCAAGGCGGTTAAGTGAATCACACCCACTTTTACAATCTGTTTTCCATGATTATTAAACAAATCATTGCAGTTGTTAAGTGAATCATGCAGTTGTTAAGCAAATCCAGCTTCCCACATTGATTCTGCTTGTCAGATGCCAGCTGGGAAGATTGCAAATGGCAATCACGTGATCCTGGGAATCATGCTGGTTGCCAAACACCTGAAATTTGATCACATGACTGTGGGGATGCTGCCATGGTTGTAAGTACAAAGACTGGTCATAAATCACATTTTGGTGCCATTGTAACTTTAGACAGTTGCTAAACAAATGGTTGTAAGTTAAGGACTACCTCCATTAACCTTTAATGCTGACAATAATTCCTTGGAGAAAAGGGGGAACTTTTTGCAGTTAAGCCTGCATTGGAGTCCTGCACACAACTCTCTAAAAATGAAGTGAACCCTATTTTAATCCCTGGGACTGAGAGCAGTCACCCTTATTTAGAATAAATTTCTGGTTTAGTGAACTTAAATTGTTGTGAATGAAAGTCAACATCCCTGTCCCAAGATGTTGCAAAGACCAATCGGAGTCCATCACTGGACTGACAGTTTAGTACTCCAAACTTTTGGGCTCATGGCTAGAGCCCATCATCAGGGGGTTGGTTGTAGATAAAGGCGAGATACAAACAAACAAAATAAATTAAAAAACAAACTGCAGTTCCAGTGACCAATTCCGATTGGTTCAGATTGTTGCCTCTAAATCTGTTCATGATTTAGCATGTTGGGGGAGCCCAACCGTGGCTTATATTTATAAGCAAACTATGGTTTCTGTGAATTCAAGTAGGGGACTTATTTCTACATAAATGAATCCAACTACTGTATCTCCAAGTTACACATACTTAGCTGGAAACAAATTCCATTAAAATGAACGGAGTTTTAGAGTGCCTGTATTTGGGATCCAGTTTATGTGTAACTCCTTTGTAAATGTTACTCACAGTAATCGTCTGCTTCCTTACCTCTCCCCAGCAGCTGCTCTCGTACGTTGTTTGATTTTTCTGCTCTTTAGGACTAATTGTAGAGCAATATGTAAATCCTTTCCTTGCCCTTCAATAGCAGAGAATTTTCTGTTTTTCGTTTCCCAAATGCATCTGAGTAAGGCAGACAGAGATTTTATTCCAGGGAAAGAGAGGCAAAAAAACCGCCAAATAAATAAAGTTTAAAAGTTTTTTTGTAAAACTTCCCTGAAGGCAAGACACTAACACGTCTCCCTTTGGACTCGCCCGCAGTTTGACCTCCGTTGATTAACATCTGAGAAACAGGTCGGAGATTTAAATTTATAAAAAAGTGTGCCGGAGGGAAATCGCTCCTCCGAGATTGGGGCGGAGGCGGGGCAAACGCGCGGAGGCGGGGCCAGAGGTGGGAAAGTGGGCGGGGCACGAGGGCAGGTGAAACTGACCCGGGCAGAAGCCGGCTCAGTCCGGGAAGCCGCCGGCGCCGCTTGCGCGCCCGTCCGCCCGCTGGCTGCTCTTCCCGGACGCGCCGGCGTGAACGGCCCGTGCCCGGCGGGACCGGCCATGGCGCGGGAGCTGAGCCAGGCGGAGCTGCTGGACTTCCTCTGCCGGGAGGGCGGGCGAGTGACCAACGCCGCCCTGCTGGGCCACTTCAAGCGCTTCTTGCGCGACCCCGACGCGCCGCCCGCTCAGCTCCAGCGCCGCCGGGAGCTCTTCAAGGGCTTCGTCAATTCCGTGGCCACCGCCGTCAGGCAGGACGGGCCCGACGCCGCCACCTACGTGGTGCTCAGGAAGCGGTACCGAGACCTGGTCGGGGAGGAGCCCGAGCCGCCGCCCGGCCCGGCCGGAGAGAGGAGGCCTGAGCCGCCTCCGCCCAACGGTAGGTCCCTCGCCGCGCCGCAAAGCCCATCCGTAGCAGCTACGCGCGGCCCTGTTCCTCCGCTGCCCCCAGCGACCCCCGCCCCACATCTCAACGCCCCCTGGGAG
>JANHZU010008549.1:149577-167281 GCA_032468055.1 Acrochordus granulatus | reverse complement strand
CCCCCCGGCGCCGGGCGCCCCGGCGGGAGATGAAGAGCGTCGCTGGCCGCACCTCGCGGCGACGGCCGGCCCGGCCCCGCCGCCGCTGCAGGCACAGACGCAGCGCTCGAACGGCCGCGGCCCGCCCGTCGGAGAAACGGGCGCACTTCCGAGTGCCGGCAGTCCCCGGCAGAGGATCCGGGACTGGATTGCTGCGCATCATTCTGCTGCCTCCGCGCCTTTCCCGCCCCGCGGAGAGGAGACCTGCCGGGTCCGAAGCTGGCCTGAAAGCTCGAATCAGAGCCCCGGCCGCCCCTGTGGGTCCTTGGATTCCGGACTAGGATCAGGGGTCCCCGAAGGCTGGCAGGGTCCCCCTGTCCCCGTTTTCCGCAGCATCCGATGCCAGCTGTCTTTGCAGGACTTGGAGGACCACCTAGAGCAGGGAAGCTCTGCTAGTGAAGAGAGCAGCAGCACCAGCAGGGAGAGTGACTCCCTTCGGGGCGAAGGGGAAGCGAGGCAAGCAAATGGGTGCATCAGAAATTCAGGTGGGCGCCAGGGCCCCGGGGGTGGCTCTCGCATCAATGGTCAGGCCAGCCGAGGAGGTCCCAAGGGTGGCACGTCCCCTCCACACATGGCTTTGCTCCACCAGACTGTTGGAAGAGCTGCCACTTTGGGCAAAGCAGAAGGCAGGGATTCCAAGTGGCAGAGCAAGGATCTTTCGCACCTGAAACCATGCAAGATGGGCAGACCACCATCTCCAAATCTGGATGCCCCCTTAAGTCCCTGGTTAGTTCGCAGACAAAGACCCACAAGTATCCCATTTGTGGAAAGGCTGACCCCTAGCCCAGGAGGGTCTGCTGAGCACAGGTCTTCCATGGTGCCCTTGGACGTTCGAGAGCACACCTGGCTGGTCAAGGTGGCCACGGGCTCCTGGATGCAGGCTAAGGTGCTGCTCCAAGAAGATCCACATCTCGCCCTCCGCAGGGACTTCATCTCGGGCTTCACGGTTCTGCACTGGCTGGCTAAGCATGGGAATGCCCAGATGCTGCAAAACTTTGTCACCTGTGCCAGGAAAGCAGGGATTGTCTTGGACATAAATGTCAGGTCTGGTTGTGGCTACACCCCGCTGCACCTGGCGGCCATCCACAGTCACCCCTTGATCATGAAGCTCCTGGTACAGAAACTGCAATGCCAGACACAGGTCCGGGACAGCAGTGGCAAGAAGCCTTGGCAGTATTTGAGTGCCAATGTTTCTGGAGAAATACAGCAGCTTTTGGGGGGTCCTCGAGGCAAGGCTATCTTCCCAGCTCATCCAGTCGGCAGATTTTCCACAGCCTCTTCATCTTCATCATCTTCTGTAGCCAGGAAAGTAAGCAGAAAGTCTTCCTTGGCAGCCTACTTGAAACCTCAACATACAAAATGGAAAAAGATGTGCAAGTACCCCCTTTTACAGGAGATTGAGGAATACAGTGATTAACAACTGGCACTTTGGCCTTAGACCAAAACAAAATGGGAATCTGGGTGATCTAGGTCTCCAAAGATTTTGTTGGCCCAGCTTGATTTTGAGTCCACCAGCTCTGTCTGGGGAGAAATTGGATGAAAAATGGCACTTTATTCCTGAACATGTTTGGACATTTATTTTAACTTGGATGGGGGGAAATGCTTCTCAAATCCTGTGTAGAACTTGCATCTTGGGTCCATCCTGGGAAATTCTCTGCTCCTTAGAGCGACCTTGATTTATCCTTGGATTTCTGCTGCTGAGAAGCCTCACTTGACCATTTTTCTTGTAAAAATGACTGAGTGAGAACTATGATGGTCTCTCTTGAGAGCTGTATTGAAGAGTAAGCTGGCGGGGGAATGATGGTCAAATCTTAAATCCACATTGGCTTTGAAGCAAGGGAAGTTCTTTTTGCAAGGACTTTTGAGCTGGGTGTTTGGACAAGGGGAAAAAGACAGGTTGACTCTGAAACTACAATATCAGTATTGAAAATGTCAAGCATGGACCCCAGATGACAGAGAAGGGTGTCCTTTGCACTCTTCCCTCTCCATCTGTGATGAATTATTATGGTCTGCCTTTGAGAACATGTTAAAGAGGCAGGTAGACTGGAATGTCTTAATTAGGTTGGTGAACCTCATTGCAAAGAGCTTTCAACCTTAAAAACGCTCAGAGGTTAAAAGAGACAATGAAGTCAACCCACTTGGGGGCTAAAAAGTGAACAAAAGAAACTTGATTTTATTTTATTACTTTGTCAGGCCTATTAATAAACCTTACTGTTGCTTACACATATTTCTACATCATGTTTATGTGAGGAGTATTTTCTTGTATGGCACTGCCACTAAAATGAAGCTGAAATAGAGTGAATATGTTTCTTAGGACAGAGTAGACCAAGTACAGTATTTCAAACCTTGGCAAGTTTAAAATGTGTGGACTTCAATTCTCTATGCTGGTTGAGGAATTCTGGGAGTTGAAGTCCACACATCTTAAAGTTTGCCAAGGTTGGACACCCCTGGAATAGACCCTACCAAGTGGTTTTGACCAACTCCAATGGGCTTCACCATAGCTTTCCAGCACTGAAAGTACCCCTTTGTAGAATGAACAGTGTAGAAGTTTCTTGCAGCAAGACCTTGTAAGTACTTGGGAGTAGGTGTCCTGCGGAAGAATGTTCTTCCTAAAGAACACTTAGTGAAGAGACTGGAGAATTAACTCAAATCATAGGATTTGCAGGTCTTGGTTTGAGCCCAGCAAGGACCTTGGGGTAGCATATGTGAATCCAGCCACTGTAGTTTACATGTAATGATTTAGGTTTTAATTGGTGCTCAAGAAACCATAGTTGAGGCAGTTTGTGGTCTAACAGAAATATGAACCTAAAATAATAATACACATTTCAAAACTGACTTCAAAACCTTCCTCATCATGGTACTTCCAGATTAGTAGGCTACCAAGGAATTGAGGGCAACAAGACTGGGATGGAGAAAAGATGAGCAAAGATCCACTAGGACAGTTCTCTAATGTGCTGTGCTCCCTATGGGTTTGGTTCTGTTTGCAGCTGTGGCAGCTTTTCAAGCTATATGTTTCATATTTTTAGCTTATTTTAAGAAACAGAAAGGAAACAGGCATACTAGAAAGAAAGTTCCTCTTCTGCACTTCTTTTGAAGGTGGTTCTCCTTTGTTGGTTACTCTCGTAGCTAGAACAATATGAGATTAAATTATTTTTATCATTTTTATGACACTTCTGGCCTACTCTTGGATTCAGCCATTTTGCTGAATCAAAACATAGTTTTATTTTGGCTTAGCACATTTGACAAAACCCAGCCACTTTAGTTTGTAAAAGACTAGGTTATGAATTAGTGTGCGGCACGCCTTGACCTAACTGGAATTTGTTCAAAATAATTATCTGATAAACAAACTATGCCCGAGGACCATGTGTGAACCCTGTCATTAAAACCACTTGAAAGGGAGCACAGCTTAATGGAAGACAAAGGAATCAAAGTACAGGTACCCAAATCTATCCTAGAGGACATCCCAAATTAAAAATGACATGCTTCTAAGCAAGCAAACTGTGATCAGGAAGGTGGTTTGTATCTCATTCCCATCCCCATATCTGTGACTCCTTCCCAATTCTTGTGGGTTCAGAGCATCAAAAATGATGTGGGCAGAACTAGCAATATTTCTGCATACAAATTTAATAAATATTTTAGGAGAGACTTGTCTGCAGAGATAGCATAACTCATGCCCAAGCTCTTACAACATGACGAACTCGGAGTCAAGAATAGGGTTTTGCAAGTATAACCTGATGCTTGCGATAAGTGTGAGTTTATGGTGACAATCTAGAAATTAAGCTGTTGCAAACCACTTTTTGATGTCAAAATGTTCGGATGGACATGAAGTCATTGTGAGTCACGTTTGACTTCAAAGAGATATTTCCATTTTATAATGCAGCATAGCCAGAGGAAATAAATAAGTCACTCTCATGCTCAGCTTAGGCTGCCTCCGTCCCCCAGTGCAATCAAAGTTACGCAGCACTTCGTCTCTCGCACGGCACTTCAAACTTGTTTGCTCTGGCTGCTAATTATTTTTCTTTTACTGATGGTTTCATTTCTTGCTATAGAAGCTTTTTCTAATGTCAGTTTTATTGCTTAGCTATTTGTCCTCTGCAATTCTACTGAGACTGGGGGAGAAGGTTGGTAATTAATCAGAATTAAAACGTAAACTATATCTGGCACTTATAATTATCTGCGATATAGGCAAACAGGTATGTAGTTCGAGACCCTTTAATTAACAGTATTAACTAACTTCCTGGGCCCAGAACTATTGGCAGAAGAGTAGCATGTCTGGGGGTGGGCATGTGAACTTTCCAAAGCTTTGGCTATGTTTGATGAGTCTGCCGGTTGTGCCGTAACAGATCAGGAAGTGCTGAAGTCCGTGACTCATGATCTCGTTATCTTCCATTCAATTCGTTTAGGGCTGTCCTTGAAAACAGCTCAGAAGCTGCAGCTGATCCCTGTGACAGCTTGTGGATGTTGACTTGCGTTTGCCAATCCAGCAGACAACATCTGCTTTCAGGAGACTTCCAGACCCAAATCAAGGTGCTGATGACCACCAATAAGATCTTCTCTATAGGACAGTCCTCAGGTAGAATCTGCTCACTCTACACAGTCTATGGAGAGAGTACCACCCCAAAAGAGATTGGGGGCTTGGGGTTGGGATTCAGAAACCCACATTCTCTATCCCTCCCTTTACAGCCTTCCCAAAATGGTTAAGATAAGAAGGCATATACAGACAGTCCTTGACTTGTGACCACAACTGAGACTGGAATTGAAGCAGTTGTCAAGCGAGACATCACATGACTGCTTTGCTCAACAACCACAATCCCGGCACTCCTGGTTGCAGTTGTTAAGCGATCTCCTGAGTCAGTAAACGGATAGAGTGAAGGAGCTGCCCGCTGGAGGAATTTAGCCCTTTACAGGGCCAGAATCCCTCCGGCGGACAGCCCTTTCCCTCTCAAAGAAGCTGGCTGAAAAATGTCCTTCCTGAGATCTAAGGATTTTGGGTCACAGTGTTGGCAGCTTGCAGTGTTTGCAACCAGCCCCCGGAGATAGAAGGAGTCCCTACAGGGGAAGAGGGCATAGAAGGAAGGAAGAGTTATGCGCTGGTCTCATTAATCAGATTCTGAATTGGAGGAACAGGGATTGATAGGTTCTGGCCTTGAGGCTTGGGAAGAAGCCCGTCCTCGGATATCTGCCGACAAGTCTCAGAGCGGGACCCGTCAGAGTAGGCACCTGCAGTTCTGGAGCAACCAGGCCCCCATGTCATAAGTACAGCAGCAGATTGAATGACCTGACCTAGAACTTAGCCAGGAACAAATCCTTAGCTCTTGCACCGAGAGAAAGATCAAGCGAGTAGAAAGGTTCAATGAAGCTCTTCAAAAGAAAGAAGCGCGATTCAGGAAAATAGACATGCCTGAGCCAGGGCTATAAAACAAGACTTGGGAGTCAAGCTTCTGTTGGCAAATAACTAACTCTAACCTCAAATCTGATTTCCTGAACCTGGCTTCTGGTTCCTTGGCTGACGCTTGGCGTGGCGCAAGACACTCAGCTCTGACTCCTGGTTCTTGAAGCTGTTTGCACCAAACTTTGGCTTCCGAAGTCCCCTTGTTTTCTTGAGTTCTCACATTCCTGCGTTCTGGTAGGATTTATAACTGCCATAAAGACTCTGATCTAAATCTGACCTCTGCCCTTGTAATTGCTAGCAGGGGACAGAAGCAAACTGCCAGTTTATGGAACCATCTGCATTTGCATAGGTATGCTTAAAAATGAAAACCTCAGTGCTTAGAAATGTGGTCCCTTGCCAAGAAAAACAAAACGCGAAAGCAGAATGGTGCGGAGTAGCGAAGACCAATTCCATAAGTTTGCCTTCTGATAAATAAGTGTTTTGTGACTGTCTCCACCACCCTTTGTGGCCATCTCCATGACTCCTCAGATTCGGATAATTCAGATTCACATTCTTTATTGGCCAAGCATGGTTAGACACGCAAAGGAGTTGACTCCGCTACAGCAACTCTCAATATACTTGCAAGTATATAAGTATGTAAAATAACAGCATAAACAAAAAAATATGTATTCGACAGTAAAGCGTGTGTCCAAAGAATGCAGCCAGTAGAAAAAGAATATAGTCAAGTGTAGAATTAGAACCACGATCTATTGATAGGTATGTATACACCTTAAGACAGAACTTCGGGGTTAATTTTGAATTCTTTGCATTTTGCTTCCTGTCATATATCATGAGTCAGGTATCCAGCTGAATGATGGCACGGGGGAAAAAAACTGTCCCTGTGTCTGATGGTTTGGTATGCAGTACCCTATAGTGCCATCCAGAGGGAAGACATTCGAATAAATTTTATCCAGGCTGAGAGGGGTCTGCAGATATCTTCTCCGCCCTTCTCTTGACCCTCTCTATACACAGCTCCTCCATGGAGGGCAGGCTAGCTGCAGTTACTCTTTCTGCAGTCCTGACTGTTCTCTGGAGTCTGTACCTGTCCTGCATGGTTGCTGCACCAAGCAGACAGTTGCAGATGTTTCTTCTCAAATGTCCAAATTGCCTGCTCTTTCAGCCGCACATTCAGTGGAAACTGAACAAACCATGTTCCATCTGATGGACGAAGTCATAACATCCTGCAAATGCTAACAGCATCTTAAAGGTCTGAACTGAGATTAAAGGTTTTGGTGACCACCCCATGTGCCAGCCTGAACTAGCCCCATCCTTTCAAAATGTGCTTTGACATGAATTGGAGATTCGAGTGTAATCGGTGTGAGCTTCGAAGTGATGAATTGGCTGGTCTGCAAAAGATGAAAGGCTGCACTTTGTCAACATCTTACTCAATAAACTTGCTAAGTGATACTTAATTTCTCTCTCACCCCAGGGTAAAGGATGAGGATAAACGTACGCTAGCCTGAACTCGGCATACGAAGGGTGGAATATTTTCTTCAAAACAACGACATAATAAGGTTAGCAAAGCATAAACCTACACTTAATTGGGATGTTAAAAAAATCAGATTGAACTGTGCATGTTTTAGGACTGATACAAAGAGTTGGGAAACATACGGATCTGCCAGACCGAAAACCAGGAGAGAGACACAGGTTCTTCCAAGCTGAGTTCTTTGTTTTCACACCTATAGACAAAATCTTGTCAGACTGAAGACGCTACTATCTGCATCTACAATAGACTGGTAACTGTTAGGGAGATACTGTCTTTATCCTCTTTCTCTCACACTGAATCTCTGGACTGATGGCCTTTCACTCCTCTGGAAAGCTCCCCTTTCTTCCTGGGAATCCACCTCCTTACTACGTTTCGTCACAAAATCATAAGGATCTGTTCTCAAACCACAGGAAAAACATACTCTGGTCCTCTACTCTTATTTCTTTCTCCAGCTTTGAAATTTGGCAAGGCAGTGCTTACAGAATTGTTAATGTTTTATTTCTAAGCCTATTGGTGTCCTTCACCCCACTCCGGGAGAATATCTTGTGAATCATATCACAACAGGGACTCTTTTCCATGCAAAGGAAGATGTCCCTTAGATCTCCACAGGGATGATGGTCCCCTTCACAACCTCTGCTGTCTCCCTTTGCTGGAGATGGAGAGAGAAGAGGTAGGGTATGAAAGAGGCTAAAGACACATAGTTGGTTTATTTCCATAGCATGTTGCCAGAATGGAGGGGGGTGTAGACTAACCTGGAGTTGGCATTGTGTGGTCTCCCCCACCCCAACTTCCTTTGTCCTGGCCACTTTACACCCAAGAGAGCTTCATCCATTGCAGAAGTTCTCTTCCAGATTTGTACAGCACTCTGTTAATTCTGCCCCTATAAAATCTCAGAGGGAATTCAGAATTGAAGTTATTGAAGCTGAGCAGAGTGCAAATAACCTTTCAATCTTATTCATCAGTTTCGTCATGCAGGTATCGATTAAGCCCCTCAGGAGGTGATTTCTGAGGAGAGGAGTTGCAGTGGTGAAATGGGCAGGGCATAAATTTAATAAAAATAAATTTAAAAAATCCTGGTATCTTGGGGTTTATTGGAAGTGTGGAAAGCCAGGGAGATTGCAAATCACTGGCCAACTGATCCCAAAATTTAGAACAAGGCATTTGACAACAACTCTTGGACAGTGCTAATCAAAACCATGCCAGAACATACTCTGATCCTCAACTCTTATTTCCATTCTTTCCCCCTAGAGAATTTTATCCTCATTCTTTTTTGCTTCTAAATATTGTCTAGAATCAATGACCTTTCATTTAATTGATGAGAAATGGGAGAAGATAATGCAGGAGGCCTGATGTTAGATGGAACCACCGGTGTAATTTGCAAACAGCAACATTCAAAGCTGAAACAGTTGCAGCATCTTTAGAAGCAAATGTTTGATAACAGTAATAATAATAGCTTAATCGTTGTTAAAGAAATGTTGAAGGTATCAAATTGGCTGAAAACTACATCTAATATATTGAATATTTCAGGAATTTTCTGAGGAAGCTTGCCATATCTATACCTTACTTGATTTTATATGATGGCCTTCTTGAATTGGAGGGGGCACAGTGGCACAAGTGGGTTAAGACGCTGGACTTGTTGGCTGGAAGGCTGGCAGCCCAAGTTCAAGACTTCTAAATGACAAAGGATTTTAATATTTGAGCCAGGCCTGGTTGTTGTTGTGTTTATTTTCCCAATGCGCCTTGCCCCATTCAATACCCTCAAGAGATATCCTGGGTGCCAGGGCAGGAAAACTGGTTGGATGGCTTTATGCTCCTTGGAAGGAAATCCAAATAGATCCCTGTAAATCAGGCACAAACAGCAGCACATGATCATTTCTGGCAAACAGCAGATGGTTTTTCTGGATGCCATCTCATTTCTGGATGCCATCTCTTCCTTCATCCAAACCATCTGCTTTCAGATAATGTTGAATGCATAATTAAGTCAGCTTTTGACCCTTACCAGGAGGAGAAATTTGGGGCTGTTCAACTTGAAATGAGGATTTGGGTTCTTGGTTACCAAAAAGTTGGTGTGCATACAATCTAAGTATGTGTGTCTACACAGGTTAGCTCTGATCTTCATATTGGAAAAGAAGTGTAGGGAGAAAGCATGATATGAACTTTGCAGAGGATTCCTGGAATTATGGCTGAAGCCCTGAAATATTTGACATGGAAGTCAATGAAATTTCCATGAAATTATAAATCAAGTAGGTTAGGTTGCATACATAGTTTTAACTCAAGGAAAGAATAATTGCAGTCCAGCTTTTTGTTCTTCGCTGTAGCCCACAAGAAAAGATGAAAAAATGACCTTCTAGTGTTTCCTTGCACTAGAAGGTCTTCAGAATTCCTTCCAATCAGAGGTGCATAACTCTTGCATTCTTCAAGACCAACATCCTCAATAGTCTTGTTCTCCAAGAATTTTTCCACCTCCCTTGTAAGCCATCCCTGTTCATGGCCATCTGTTCATGTATCTGTGGTCATGAATTTTACAAGTGAGTTACATGCTGCATGAATAAGTGCTTCCTTTTGTCTGTTCTAAATTTCCTTCCAGTCAGTTTCACTGGTTGACCTTGAGTCAAATGTTTTGAGAAACAAAACTTTTCTGTCCACCTTCTCCATACCATGCATGATTTACATACCATACTCACTTTTTTCTAAGCCAAAAAGGTTCGTACTAGGAGGATGACATGTTGGTGCTATAGTTCACGGGCTAAAATGGAGAAGACCCTACCTCCACTTAAAATCTACAGTTGGGTAACAGCCAATGGAAAGTCCATCCATTTAAGACCTTGGAAAGTTTTCCTGACATCCAAAACAAACAACACTTAGCCAGGTAGACCAGATTGGATTCACACATCTTGCAAAGCCATAGTTTGCTTAACTAAAGAAGCCTGAATAAATCACAATTTGCTGGATTCACATATTCTGAATCATGGTGCAGATAATCTTCTAACATAAGTCTCCAAACAACCTACATAATTGCTTAAGGCACTTACTGATGTATTTATTTAAATACATAAAATACTTGTAATGCTTCCCATTACAGCCTCTTGAAGTAATTTACATTTAAAACAACTGGTCAGGAACCTGCATTACAACTGCAGAATAAAGTAAACAAAATGAATATTCAAGTAGCCACAGTACAGGAACCAATACTAAGTTAAACATCACAGCAGGATTAACATAGCATTGTTGTTGTTAAAATGTTTGTGTTGCTGAACTCCCAGCTATTCTGAGTAATTTTTCCTAAGGCTGAAAATGCAAATTGGATTAGATCCCATAACGGAAAGAGTATTTTTCTTGTATAAAGACAGGTACATCTGAGAAACAGGGGAATTTAAAAGCAGGAAAATGGCAGCATTCCAAAAGCTCTTCCCTTTAGCATCTTGGACAGATGAGATTTAATTTTGGCCCTCATCTAGTTTGCTTTTAGCGGAAATGAAAATGGAGACAGGGCTAAGGACGGATCTCTTTTGACCGAGTTGGTTGATCTTCAGGCACAGTTAACCCAATTGCCAGGTGTTCAGTTTGGTTGCACAGGTCCAAATTCCTGATATACGGCTTATGGTCATTACACCATGATTTCTGGGCAGCTGCAAAACAACCAGATGTGGTGTATCTACCCTTAGGTTCCTCAAAATGAATATTCCTGCAAGAATGCAGCTAAAACGTGGCTGTGATTGGTGAATCTTTTCTACATAACTTCGAAGAGTCTCTGCTGTATGGTCTTATTTTTTAATCTTAGAAAAGTCACAGAAGTTGTGGCTGGACTTAAATGCTGCCTCTTAAATGGATAAATTAAGGGATTTAAACTATTAAACAAGAGTTAGATTTTTCAGTACGTATAACAAGGAACATCTGCCGGCATGTGTCAGTTGTGATATGAAGCTGCTACCCAAAGTATAATAAGTACGGATCTTAACATAATTACTTGGAAAAAGTACCTGTGGAAGTTCGAAGAAGAATCGAACCCTTTTTACTTCATGCTCATTATAGGAATTGTTCTCTTGAACCTCCACAATAGTGCAAATTGCAATAATGGAATTTTTAGAAGAAGTTGGATTTTGTGATATAATTATTTAGCAGTATTATACTGTATTAACTGCAATATACTATAGCTATTTTACTGATTTGTTTTGTAGGAACAACATCTCCTCTGGAACATACCCAGTCTCATTGGAGAAGTTGAGGAAATGAGCAAGTAAAATTAGGAATGCCTGCAGTCTAACTTGAGTTTCCTCTCCTTAGTTTCCCATTTTACTATAAGCCACAATTGGGAAAGGGCTCCCTACTAACAGAGTTAAAATGTTATCTGATGGGAATCTGAATATGTTCACCAAGTCTCGATTCTTTAGACTTTTCAGTCTCTCTTGTCTGTTCTTCTGGAGCACCATATGTGGACCACTGCAAGAGGTAAGTAGCAGAGTCTGAGAAGAGAGATCTCAAGCTGAAATGAACATAAGGCCACATTAGCCCAACAGCTGCAACTTTACAGAGCAGTGTTTCTCAACCTTGGCAACTTTAAGACGTGTAGACTTCAACTCCCAGAATTCCCCAACCAGCCATGCTGGCTCAGGAATTCTGGGAGTTGAAGTCCACACGTCTTAAAATCGCCAAGGTTGAGAAACACTGCTACAGAGCTTTCATTCCTTAATGGAGACAATTAGCAGCATCACATAATCCCTTGAAACAAATAAATTACAGTGAGACCAAATTTCTAGAGTCCTCACCCAGGACAGAAACTAATTCATGCCCCACCAGTGTTATTTTTATGTATTTTTTTTATTACTGTTCGACTTAGCCAATAAGCAAAGTTCTGATGAGGCTAGATCTTTAAAATGCTTATAAACAATAAAATAAAAATAATCAGTAAAAGAGTCAAATTTGAACGAAAAGATGTAAAAGTGGTTAACTAATAAGGCAGTGACGAAGAATAATGGCATGCATCTGATTGGTGCTTTCTAAGACACCAAGGCATTCCATCCTAATACTTTAATTCTGTCAATTTTCAAAGTGCCACAAAAAAATTGATTATTTTTTTAATAAGAAGCTTCTTATTTTGGAGGACTTTAATAGTGGGGATAATAATGGGGACTTAATATATCAGATTAATGGGAAATCTTCATGGACACTGAACTTCAAGAGTAAGTTGAGCAAGTATATAAGAACATAAGGGCTCCTGGATCAGAAGAAGAAAATTTCAGGAGAGGAAGTGCTGGCATCTTGAAATATATGTTTCCACTGTTTGATCTTTTGAAGCATCTTGGTGATTATTATTTTCTAATTTTGAATCATATCAGTCGGTCATTTTGAAAGTGACATTACAGAGTGGGTGTGGCTTTCACACATTCACTGCAAAACGGCAATCTATTTTTAAATGTAAGAGGACAGAAGAAACACCATATTTAGTTGGGGGTAAGATGAGAATTTTAGGGTCCAAAATACACCTCCAGAATTGGGTTTGGTTTATAGTGGGGACCAGAGTTCAGGTATCTTAAAAGCTTTTTTACAAATGACTAAACAACCCATGCCCCATTGGATTATACAGTAGTTTCAGAGATTTCCTTATCGATGCTTTCAGTTGTGGCAGGTCTCCTACTGTACTGAGTGCATGGGAAATTTGGAATACGTTCAGAGATGTATCTGCCTTGAAAATAGCCTATGCTGAAGTGCAGAGTACAGTCAGGCATCAGCACAGGAAATGTTCTAAGACGTTTCGTGTTACGTCACAAAGTGCTGCATGATCGTTTTTATGCCATAAAATGTTTTATAAAAAAATGTCAATTCCACAGGAGTCACGGGTTCCTGGATTTTGGATGCCTTCTGTAAGTTCACCCATTCGAGGCACCTTGGCCCAAAATGTTTTGTCCTGTGGTGCATCTTTTTGCCCAGTTAAAGGTTACAGGAATCAGAGGTTTAGCGGCACATAGATGACGTAGCAGGTTGCAGTTTCTTGCCTGCCACTGCGGAGATCAGCACCATTGAGAACAGTGGGTTCACTTAACAACTTATGAGACCACAATCATTTAACAATCACTGAAGAAAATATAAAATTGAATCGGTTACGTGACCACCTGTTTTGCAACCATTACAATTTACAGCCGTAATGGGCAGGCTCCAATACGGTTTTAACTTGAGGATTACCTGTATTCATTGCATTTTATGGATTTGTTCCGGGATCAATGTCCCCAGAATTACACCTGTGCATACTTATATCTGCTAATGAAAGCTAGGCCTTTGCAGCAACATTGGCTGGGACGTCTGGGTGTTGTAGTTGAGAAGGATCTGGAGGGCATCTGGTTGGAGGAAGCAGCATAGGGAATCAAAAACAAGAGCTGGAACAATAACCCAAGCACAAGTCATACTGTCTTTCATTAAGCCAGCTTCAGACCATCATTCTCTAAGCCTTTTCTGTTTCGAAAGGCATCTTGAGACACCGTGTCTTCTTTGATCTTTAATTACGGTTATCATTGCTGTAGTTTCTTTTTTAATATTTATTTTTGCTGTATGTTACCTGATTTACTAGTTGTGGTGAGTAGGGATCGATAATGTTTTTTTAATAAAATTAATAAAATGAATTCTTGCAGACGAGGATGTAAACGTTGCAGTTTTCCATGTAATTTGGAGGCTAAGAGTTGTGAGAATGCAATGAAAAGATTGCCAGAGCAAGTGTGCATTACAAGATCTGCCAGCCCGCCTTCTGCCCGACTACTCAAACTGCTGAGAGGTTGCCCCATGGCTGCACCTGCCCATCCAACTGTTTGTTGGATAAAAGGGTAGAGAGCCACCCATCCCACCTAAATCTGCTCAGAAAGAAGGGTGAGACATCCCATGAATTACAACTGAACTAATTTAAAGAGGAACAAATGGAATCGACAAAGTGGTCTCATTACAGCACTCCCTTTTGTTGCTCTTGCTAATCAGACTTCCATGCCTTTCCAACGCAAGTCAATCCGTTCTCTGAGCAACTTCAGTTCTCCTTAAACTGTTTTCTGATTTAAATTCTCATTTAGTCCCTTTTTTTGCCCGTAATTCTTCAAAACCTTAGTCCCAAGTCTTCCCATTCTGCTGTCTTCCCTTCGAGAGAAATTCCATCATGAAGTGCAGAAAGTCCTCCACTTATGACTGGTCACTTAGTGACTGTTCAAAGTTAAGGCAGACTTCCCTAGGAGTACTTACAACCCCAATTCAAAGATCCAATGGTTGTCCGCCCCAGCAGTCATGTGACCGCACTTCGGGTGCTTCGCAACCAGGCCACATTTACAGCTGTTTTATGATGGTTTTACTGAAAACCAGCATTAATTTCTGTTTTTTGGTAAAACCGTGCCCGTAGGGAACTACTGGTTGTAAGGTTGTAAAGGTCTTAAAACTGGCAGATCCATTACAGCCATAACTTGAGGACTACCTGTATAGTTTAATGTTAAAATGCTAAAATGTTGATTGTGAGCCACCAAGAGTCCGTTAGGAGATTGGCGGCATATAAATATGACAAATAAATAAATGATCTTAATATCTGTCCAAGCAAGGACCAGTTTATCTTATTCTGGTCTTCACTTCTCCATGCATTCTTGCTTCCTTGTAAAAGTCTTCAAGGGTGGGAGAAATGTATTTATTTATCAAACTGATATGCCACCAAATTCAGAAAATGGCTCTTGGCAGCGATAGCGTGGCTTTTACACGGTGCATAAAAATGTGCGATGTTTTCAGTTGTACTCACCATCAGAAGACAGTAGGAGGCCAGTTGCATTCTTATCAGGATACATCAGACGTACCTATGTATCAGGATACGTCTTCTTCTATGGGTTTCATGCCTTGCACTTTAGGAGCTATCTAGGCTCTGGCATTCAGCAGTGGTCAATGTAAGCACATGCTGGATGCAAAAGGTAGAGGTATGTACCAGAACCACGTGAGGAAGCACAAAACCGAAGTTGTCTTTGATTCCCAGATATATCGTGGGAATTGCTGGTAGGTGACAGCCTCTGATCAACTTCATTTGGACCCAGGCAGAAGCAGGACTGGACCTGGTTAACACTTCGATGGGAAACCACCGGGTGATCTCAGAATGGTTGGCCAGACAAGGATGGAGAAAAAGTACTCTCAGGAAAAGCAGTTGCAAATGTTGCATGCGTGTGCGGTCTTGCTAAAAAAAAATGAAAAGGACCATGCGACCATCCAGATCAGGACTGGCACAAGGAAGATAATGTGCAAACTCATCTTAACCTGCAGCATGCTTTACAGTTTTCATGGCACGGAGTAGGGGTTTTTTGGGGGGTGGGATTTAGGTCAAGCAATTAGGAGAGTGAAGGAGTCAGGACTGCCAGCTTTCTAGACCATCCTTGCTCCCACGCCCCTGGAAGCAATTCAACAGGACTCTCGCTCGCATTGGGCAGCGAAGCTCCAGATCATCCCGAATCGAGCCCGCTGACAAAGAATCTGGCTCTTGGCTGCCATCTAATGGCCATCTGAGAATCTTCAGCCCTACGAACCGCATCGAGCCCACCGCCCCGCTGCTGCTAGATCCCAATTAGTGCACTTAATGAATCCCCCAAAATGGTTGCATTCTTCGAATTCCCACTATTTGAAATGCTATTTTTATGGAAAATAGGATAATCGGTTTAAAATGCTTTGTAATGCGATGTGGGAAAGACCTTGGAAGATGGGAGGGAAGAAATGCTGCCCAGGGAACAATCAGATCAGAGACGGGGTAGCCCACAGCGGCATAATGGGCAGAAAAGGAACTCAGAAAGGACCTAACCTCTCAGGCTGTGAAAGGGAGGGCAGGAGATACGTACTTTCCGACTTGCAAGATTCTGTTAATGCAGCCTTACAGTAAAGTAGCATTAGCTCACCTCATTGTGTTTCCTGTCTGGTCTGCCTGGGAAGGCTAATAGTTTATACGTATGTTAAGGAAATATTGGACAAAGGATAAAAATAAGACCCATTTCTTGTTAAGAAAATCACAGAATAGTTTTAGAAACCAAAATGAAATTTAAAACAACAATAACAACTTCTAAATATTCCTAAAGGTAAGCTGACATCCACAAAAACATCTTTATTTATTTATTAAACTTCTCTGCCGCCAGTCTCATGAAGGGCGACTCTTGGAGGGTTCCAGAAACATTTTTATTATTTTTCAATCTCCTCGTAGATGTTTGAAAACCGCAACATGGCGATGCAACGTTACCTTTTCCTTTTATTTCTCCTGGATGTTTTATAACATTGTGCAAGGTAGATTCAGGTTTTCGGTATCTCATCTTATTTTAGGATTAGCACAACAACATTAATGTTGTGCGAGTACATTGCATTTTTGCTCTACTATAATAAAGAAGCCATTTCTTTTTTGAGCTTGTATTCTTTTCACTGGCAGAATCTTCCTTTTTCCCCATTTCCATGCACAAACATTCACTGAATTTCATTGAATTTCGGGTTGTTTTAAATGTCACCTGAGAGCAAGTGTGGTCTGGTGGTTAAGGCACCATGCTAGAAACCAGAGACTGTGCCTTCTAGTCCCACTTGAGGCATGAAAGCCGGCTGGGTGACTTCAGGCCAGTCGTCTCACCTCTCAGGGTTGTTCTTGTGCAGAAAATAAGAGGAGGAAGAGGCATTGTGTGCATCCACCACCTTGAGTTATTCATAAAAAACAATGAAAATTGGTCATAAAAAAGCAAATAAATTGACAAAGCACACTAAATTGAATATCCCATTAACTGAACTTGCACTAACGTAGCTGTACTCCAGTTCAGATGGATCTGGCCTAATTGTAGCCATGACATTGTGAGGAGGTAAAATGTGTAGATGGATGTAAAGCGCGAGGAAAACGGCCTGCCTTCACAAATGCGTGTGCAAAGTTGCATGCTTGTGACTTGCTCGGTTCTCTGTGCCTCCGGCTCCTTCCCGTTATCTCCGTCTGCTTGTTCCAAGTACACCATCTGCTGGCTGCAAGAAATTATCAATTTATATGAACAGCCACGAGGAATTCATCAGGCCAGCAGACCAGCTGCGTCCGGGCTGCAGCAAAGGGTGACTTCTATTCTGTATCTTTGCTCCCATCTACTGATGGCTCTGCTTTTTGAGATCTGATTGCACGTGTAGACTGGGTTGCATCCTGGAGTAACCCCAGTAGGTGTAGCCCAAGTCAACTTTTCTACAACTTTTGCCTCCCACGTAATCTCGGCATCAACAAAACCCTGTGAAGTTGCTTCTGGCTTCAAAAATTCGATGTCCATTTGCAAACGTGATCATTGCACCAAGGCATGTGCGGCTGACTGGTTAATATTTAACCAGGGAGTATTTTGTCAGCCACCAGTTGTGCAAGTTCTCCCACTTAAAAAGATGAGAGAGGCCTGTAATTGTCGTCATAGGTAGACCTCAATTATGAGAGACAAAATGTGAAAACACATCCAAACAATCACATTGTCTGATTCGGAAATAATCTATTTGCAAACTATGGTGGAAAATACGTATTTGGTCACCTACAAACAAGCGAGATTTCTGGCTCTCACAGACCTGCAACTCCTTGAAGAGGCTCCTCTGTCCTCCACACATTACCTGTATGAACGGCACCTGTTTGAACTCGTTATCAGTAGAAAAGACACCTGTCCACAACCTCAAACAGTCACACTCCAAACTCCACTGTGGTGAAGACCAAAGAGCTGTCGAAGGACACCAGAAACAAAATGGTAGACCTGCACCAGGCTGGGAAGACTGAATCT
>JANHZU010008549.1:118431-141337 GCA_032468055.1 Acrochordus granulatus | reverse complement strand
TTTTCCCAGTCGTAATGTATGGCTGTGAGAGCTGGACCATAAGGAAGGCTGAGCATCGAAGAATTGATGCCTTCAAACTGTGGTGCTGGAGAAGACTATTGAGGGTCCCTTGGACAGCAAGGAGGTCAAACCAGTCAATCCTACAAGAAATCAACCCTGATTGCTCACTGGAGGGACATATACTGAAGCTGAAATACTTTGGCCACCTAATGTGAAGAGAGGGCTCATTGGAGAAGACCACAATGCTGGGAAAGATTGAAGACAAAATGAGAAGGGAACGGCAGAGGATGAGACTGTTACATAGTCAATGTAATGGGCATGGGTTTTGGCAGACTTCGGGAAGCAGTGCAGGACAGGGAGATCTGGCATGCTGTGGCCCATGGCGTTGTAAAGAGTCAGACATGAACTGCACAACTGAACAACCACCATCTTATTTGTAGGTGCTCGATCACATCCGTATTTCCCTTGGTGATGTTTTGGAACTGATTTCACAGCAGGAACTGCTAATGATGGTGATGTTTTCTATTCTACATTTTCATCACTTTAAGGGTTCCTTGATTGTTCCCTTTTCCAATCTGGAAAAGGCCCATAGGAAATTATTCATACCAATTAGCAAACTGATTAAATGTATGTTGGAAGACTTGACAATTAATGGGCGCAAGGTTGGATCAAAGATCTTACTCAACGACCATGCTTTAATGGCTCCTCATCAACATGGATGGGGAATGTTGAGTGGGGATCAGATAGATCAGTCCTGGGTCAACTACTATTTTTCAACATTTTTATTAATTATTCAGAGGAAGTGGACAGGGTATTTATGAAAATGTGAATGACACAAAATTGGGAGATAATCTTTTGGTCATCATATATAATAGTCATGGTGTCATAGATGGGAGTGGAAAATTCGTAAAACACTCCCATGTTTTTTAAGGATAGGCATACACTAAATCAACTCTAGACTGTCCCTAATCATCACATGAAAACATCTTGCAGAGTAAAGTATCCTCTCCTCTCAAAAATGGTCCTATGAGAGAGTTGTGCTACAGCCAATGAAAGAAACAGAAGAGACTCTTACTTTGATTCAGTTTTAAAGGTAGTCCTTAACTTACAACCAGGTGCTTAGTGATTTTTCAAAGTTATAACAGTTCCCATCTGAAAATGGAACTTACAACCTGGATTCACAGTTCTCACATCTGGCCCACTCCAGTCACGTGATTGTTTTGGGGATATTAATCAGCCCACATTTACAGCCATTTTTGGTTCCCCACTCAAATGACTGCAAGCAAATGGGTTTGCTTAAAAAGCTGCATGTTCACTTAATGACTGTGGCACTCACTTAACAACTGCTGCAAAAAAGGTTATTAAATCAAGCAGTCATTTGGTACCTGATTTACAACTGTTAAGACAACCAAAATCAAGGGCTCAATTACTCATAAGTCAGACTACCTGTGTGGTACTACCATTTTTGACACATTACAACATACCAGTAGCTCATCTGGCATTGCGTGTTGTGTTTCCCAAAAATGGCGTGTGAAGAACAGAATCTAATTTTATCCATCAATTATGTTTAATTGAAGCTAAACATTGTTATGCTAGATGTGTAAAATGGAACATTTTGTCTCTGGAACATTTTATGTTTTTCACTGAACAGGCTGACCGAGTGTTTCAGGTCCTCCAGAAGGTTAGAAACTGATTTTGTAGCCCCATCTAGAACTGCGTGGAATGAGATGCTTGGAGGAGAGATTGGAAAGTGAAAAAAGAAGATGCTCAAGTTTTAAGGGAGCATGATCAAGCCCTTAGAAAGGCAATGAACAAGCCAACATGTTGTGGAGGAACTGTAGTGTCAATTGCAGATACCACCAATGTTGATCTTCTCAAGCAGAGTACACAATCTTAAATTCCCAGGACATAGCATCCCTCCAGATGTCAGTTTCAGCTCCATGATTTCCTAAGTTACTGTTGAATGTTATCTGTAATGCAACAAAAGTGGGAATTATGCAACATATTGGGAATGTTCGTATTAATTTAATTAATGAATAAATTAATCCAGTTGAGTTCTCCTCCTAACGTTGCCATGTTTGGCCTATGTGCCTCTAGTGGGCCATTTTAAAGCCAGGCCAGCCTTCAGTTTTCCTCAAATTGTGCAGTTTTGCAGTAAATGGAACAGAAGGGTAAGAGAAGGTTTGGACTGTGGATAATGCCTCTCACTCTAGCCTTTTGCAAGCCCTACGCAGCGCCTAGCCATGTAGTGAATCTTGCAAGAAATGGACGTAAGTTACAAGCACAATGAACAATTGAAGAGAACATTTAATCTTTAATGGTTTCCAAGAACACATCACCACTCCAGTTGCCAATGATCATTCCTAACAAAACTCTCCCCACCCCAACAATCATGCCAATTTTTAGATGAACAGCAGAACCCTCCCAAACAATCACATTCTTTCTTTAGCCAAGCAAACAATCCATGTACAAGACTAAAACAGCATGGGACTTCCCCCCCTCCCCAGCACTCAATCCAGTGAGATCAAGAGGCACAATTTTTTAAGGGTGGCTCAACCTTAACATTTGCCGACTGTTCATCAACAGATACTCTTGCCCATTTGCCTTGGACCAACCAAAATAATATCTGGCAGACCACTTTGGAAACTTTATAATAGAATAAGGCATTGGTGTTATTCCTGCTCCAGTTAGAGTACCCCTATGCTGCCAAAGGGTGTTGTTGAGCTTTCCTTCTTCCAGGAAATTGGATGGAAAAAAAAGAGGGAAGTGGAAATCATTTGGAAGAGGGTTAGATAGCCCAACTCTAACAATCCAAAAATGAGGTAGGGTGATGTCATTAACACCATCATCTGGAAAGCAGGCTAATGGGGCGAGGGTATCTTTTTTAATGGGCTAGTCATAATTGTGTGGGAGCTATTGGCAAATCTCATGGGTTTGCTATAGAACAAGGCCCTCACTCAGTTTGTGCTCCAAATATTCAACAAAAAAGACATCATTCCAGAACAGACATTCTGTACCAACAAGGGAGATCAATGTAATGAAGACACAGAAATTACATGCTATCTTGTTTTGACTGTCACATGCATCACCTGGGGATAATTCTGAAGTAGCAGCAAACATCTCAGTTGAAATGGCCTATGGAGATTCATTAAGCTCTGAATTTGAAGGCTTTTAACCTTGCAAGTTTAAGGCTTCCACGATTTCATAATTAAGAACTTTTAATGCCCGTGGAAGCCTATTGTGTGAAGGTAGTTGATTTTCCTCTTTTGGAAGAGTGATTTCTGAGAAGCTTAGAATTCAAGATCAGAACCTGGATGGTCTGTAGTTATTAGAAAACATGGAAATTTGTCACATGGAAAACATTTACAAAATAATGTGAGTTTCCTTAGTGTATGGTGCCATTCACCTTGTAGCCCATGAATGTTACTGAGTTGATTATTAAACGACTTCAAGGACTATAGCTTGATTTTTCCAAGTGAGGCGGTATGCCAAAGGTTGACTCATACTCTAGTTAAGATCTAAGATTCTCAAATTTTGGAAAACCAGTCTCCTAAAATGATAAATGAACTTGTGTGCCCTCTCACACATAAACCAAATGAGTTCAAGTACTATGCCTGAGGTAACATTTTAAAGGAGCATGGACTCCCTTTAAGTTGTTGAAGACATACATACACACCCTCCAGTGGGTCCCAACCCAGGTCCTGAGAAGTATACCTTAGGACTCAAGGAAGATGGTTTGGAGTTCAGTCAATTTAACTTTCAGCTCAGCTCCTATTCCAGACAAAATGCTGCAAGCCAGTTTTTCACTTAAGCTCTAGGACAGGGGTGTCCAACCTCGGCAACTTTAAGATGCATGGACTTCAACTCCAATTCCCAACTATGCTAGCTGAGGAATTCTGGGAGTTAAGTCACACATCTTAAAGTTGCCCAGGTAGAACACCCTGCTCTAAGATGATTTTCCAATTTTCCAAGGGTAGGATTCCTACTTTGTCCCACCTTCTCAGGTGTGAAGATGCCAAGAGCCCAACCAACATTTGTGGTTTCTGAATGCTGGGAGGGGGCAGTTTTACTATTTCCCCCATACAATTGCTTCTCCCCCCAAAAAGACACGATGGCACAAAACTGCTGGTGAATTTGGGGAACCAAAGCTCCTGGCTTTTAGAAGACTCTTAAATCTTCTCCAATCTCAATGCCTCTACTTGTGTGGACCAACTCCCAAAATTCCCCAGCTGGCATAGCCATTGCTAAGAATTTTGGAAATTAAACCTTACCCACCTTAAAGGTATCTAGTATGGTGTAATCTACTTAACTCCAATGTTCTTCCAGAATTTCATGGGTGTAATTTTATTTAATTACACTGAAGCCAGAGCACTGTAGTTCCCAAGGAACAAACTTCACTACATAAGGAACCGGCTAAACTATGAAATGTACAGAATATTATTACAAGTTATGCTCAAGACAAGATCTTCCTTCCTTCTCCCAAAAAGTATCTTTCTTGACAAACCACTCTGACTCCATAAAAGTTGTTAAATATGTTATTCAAAAGGTACAAGGGTGCTAAGGCTGAGTTGATGGCATGCCAAAATTGAGCCATCAAAACATTCAATTCAAATCCTTCTGCATGAAACTTGTAAACTTAGCAGAAGTTCCGTTAGAGACTTTACTGCCCAATAGCCAATCTTGGCTAAGGTGGACCTGAGTAAAATACCTAAGTACCAATATTTGTAGCTCAAGATTGAATTGTGGGGTTCTTGGTGCATCTGAGCTTGTTTTTTTTTTTGCAGATGTTCATTGTCATTCATTCAATTACCTGGTAATGAAATGTCTGCAAGAAAACCAAGCTCAGAAAGCACCAAGGATCTCACAAATACTTACATCCAGTACAAGCCATGCGTACACCATGTTGTTTAAATGACCCAAATTACATGATTCAGGCCATTCCCCTCCTACAGACACCCATGCTACCTATGTGATGGATTTAATCAATTGTAGCTAATTTGCAATTGTTCAGTATTGATATTGATAAAACAGAACTGAATTGTCATACCTCCATGTCCAACAGCTGGATGGGAAGTCTGAGAGTTGTAGAGAGTTGTAGAACTCCAACCAGCAAGCAACTGGTTGGGAAAGGCTAATCTTGTGAATGATCAAATGGGTTGCATTAGACTAAGTTGTAACATGGTTGGCTTGATTTTGGGTTAATGCATCTTTCAACCTAGCCATGGTCATTTGTAAACCAAGCTTTGAGCCTTGGCTTGCCGTATGAACCCAGCCAATTGTGGCTTATACAATAAACAATGATTAAACAAGCCAAAACATTTCATGGTTTATGTACCAGGCCATTGCTAAAGCAATGGAAGAGACTCTTCAAGAGGTAGGAGCAGTACATCAAATCTAACCAGAGTGGATATGAAGGCAGTTCCAGATGAAAGCATTTCATCACTTCAGTGTAGTCAGATTTTTTTTAAAGTGGGCAGGTGCTAATCTAGTTTGTTCATCTTAAGTTATAGCTTTTGATGAACTACAAGTGTAAAATACAATTAGACAAAATTTGGCCAACATGATAAGAGATGAAGAGGACCCCACATACCTTTCTGTACACCTGAGAACTTCCCAATTTTGGGTGTGTCTAGGGACATGCAAATGACATCATGTGGATCATGCTGTCATCATGCCAAATAAACACATTATGTAATCAATTTCATCATCCGTGATACCACTACAGCTTCTGCTGAATACCTGTGATTCCATTGGTAATCTCAGTATTTGGCCAAATGTTGATCTGCATATCTTTAGCAATCATAACATGATTCTTTTGAGTCAACAGGCTTCTTTAAAAAAAAGGAAAATACATCAACTAGGTTCACACATTACAGTAAGCCTTAATATAATCTGTTGGTGATTGGCTTAGGTACTGCACAAATTTAGCCTCTAGCATACAACAGTGTTTTGTGTGGCGTGGCGTGTGCTGCTGCAGTTTAGGAAACCACCTAGGGTTAAATAAACCACAGTTGAATGTAATGTGCAAACACATACAAGGGAATTTTTTTTAAAGAGAGACTAACTGCTTTGTAACATTGAGACTTTTCTTACCTAGGCATTACAAAAATAAAAATATCCAGAATTAATATTCTTAAAATATATTCCAATTTTTTTTAGTAACTTTACTTTAGTGAAACTACACATTCTGAAACAGAGACAAGGGTCCTGTTTTCTGCTCAAAGATCTCATTAAAGGAATGGTTACCATCACCTGCTCTCTCAATTCTTTCTTGGCATGTCCTCACCCTTTGCTGGACATTTAAATTTTTTTTCCTCCAGCTGGGTTTTGAGACCATGGGCAGGTGGGTGGAAATAAGTGACAATGGGGTGAAAGATTTGCAAAAGACAAAAAGCAAATCTTAGCTACCATCTAAGGACGTACTGAGAATATCTGATTTATCAACTTCATCAAACCTTTATTAGTCATAGACCAGCATAAAGCTTTAAGCAACAGGTGCCTGTTTGCAGATACCATATACATTCCTGCCCCTTGAATGTATCTAAAGCAGGGTTTTCCAACCTTAACAACTTTAAGATGCATGGACTTCTATTCCCAGAATTAAGAAGTCCATGCATCTTAAAATTGCCAAGATTGGGAAACTCTGATCTAAAGCAACGCAGAGCCTTGCAGAGTGATGGCTCTGAACACATACAAAATAGAGAAATAGGAAATGTCTTCCCTGCTGTAATAAATTAGGAACAAATCCTTCAGATTTAACCAAGAAGAAAAAAGTCCTCTGAAACAGAACAGTAAGAGACTGTGTGACCATTAACTCAGTTTGCTCAAATGTTGTGCTATGTTATCTTAATTTTTGATCACTTTCAAGGACAGTCCAAACTGAAGAGATTAGCAAAAAGAAAAACCACTGGGTTCAGAAACAACCGAATTCTTTTTAAAAGAAATCTATAAATAAGGACCAAAAAAACCCAAAACGAAACAAAACTCTCCAGGAATCCTCCAACACTTTGCAAGCTGCACGTGTCCTGATTTTATTGTTTTTAAATAGTCACATGGGTAAATTGAGGAAGAAGCTTCTGTTTCATGTTGACTCCTGAGTTGTTAGATTCACACAAGTGCTGTGTTCGGTTGCATCACACCGCAGACTTGGAAGACAGTTATTTTGCTGTGCAAAAATGTTCTCGGGTCCCTTATTTGTACCTTCAGCAGATTCAAAGGGAGAGATCCTTCAACCCCATCCATGGCCCACCTGATGCGCTGTGGGTGGAAAGATATTCTATGCACAAGGCATCTTGTTCACTCTACGCACATGGCATCTTGCGATGCTGGATCCTGCTGGGATAAAAAGAATTGGGCAGAGATGTTTCCCCTGCGTGCAATGCATTTGCCCTGGATATGGCTGAACACAGAAGCATGGATTGATCTGCAAGGCTGGGAAGGCAGTTCTCATGGACTGTAAGCGCACATACCTCTGTACCCACAGCGCAGCAATAGGGGATCCCCACCCAATATAACTGAGAACTTCCTACTTCCTTCCTTCTGCCAACGTGGAACTAGATTGGCATCTGATTTCTGAGCTGATTAAGCGAAGTATTCATTGTATGTAAATATTTGTGTGCACAAGGAATCCCTGACTTGGAGCCTGAAGCTTTGTCTGTCTGTTCTTTAGCATCAACACAGCTGCTCCAAGCTATGGTGTGCTGTTATGTTTTGTTTCCCTCTCCCCGCAAAGAAGGGGGAGGGTGCTTCTTTTTTGTTGTTAAGCACATAAAAATTAAAACAATTTTCCCCTCCCACATTGTTGAAGGAGAATGAAACAACAGGTTAGTTTATATACAAACCTTTACAGAATTCCATCTCGTAACTTTAAAAAATATAAATATCAATATTGTTCAAGACACAGCAGATAGCTCATCAATATTTGACTTAAGGCTTCATTATTGTATATCCTTCATAATTTAATTTGGAGCTCAGAGAGGGTCTCCCTTAATGGACACAACTTGAGCTTAGAGCAGTTGGAGGCAAATGTCCCTCTTAGGACACACTGCATTCCCTTTCTGGGTCACTTTGAGCCATTAGAATAGAGTCCTTTCTCATGTGCTCCAGACAGATTTGCTGTGATTGTGGGAGAAGGAAAAAAACAAACATAAAGTCTTCATGGCTATTTGAGTTCCCTACATTAATTAGGAAAAAAAATAATCCACCTTCAATTTAAAAAGTTAAACTCTTGTCTCTGATTAAATAAATGCAAGAAGTTATTTAACATGGACTCTATTTGGAGAAGATCAGAGCAAAGATGGGGTAGATCTGTTATCAGAGTTGGTCACAGGGATTGCTGGAGGTTCTGTGGCTGTTTTGCTCTCGAGGAAGTATCCTGCAGGGAGGCTTTCCAGAAGGCACTTGAGTTGTTCTTGGCCTAGTTTGATCTTGTCATCCAGTTCACGCTGTTCTATAAGCAACCCTGATTTCATCTTCACAAAATGTTGGTAGTCCTGAAGTTGTTCTTCGGAGAGGTAACTGCACAGAATGTCCAACACCACACGTTCTCGCCGGTCCAAGTTTTCCTTCAACTCACGGGCATCTTCATGCTGGCTTGCCAACATTTTCTGCTTTTCGATCAGAGAGGCCTATCCCAGGAGAGAAATGGGGGAAAAGAGACAACAGAAATTCAGATATTGCAATTCTGGTCTGAGGGGCATTCCTGCAGTAACCTGAGATCCCTAGAATGGAAGTTCTATGCAAGGACATTTCTGGGCATCTCGTTGAGTGGAGAGAGATGGACCGTGCAACACTATCTTCACCTTGGAAATGAAATCTGGAAGCTAGCATGTGGAGAAGACTCTTGAATGTGAGAGGGTGCAGCGCTCTGAACTTGGGCCTCTTTGAGAGGTGCAGAAGGTGCTTCCAGTCATGACTCTGCCAGTTCATGACTGGTTCTACATTCTCCTGGTTTCTCAACATTTGGCCAATTGAGGGGGCTGAGAGAATGTTATTCTAGATCTGTAGCATTTCAATGAAAATGCACTGAGGTCGGTTTTAATTACTGCACTAGAGACCAGCTACTCATCATGGAAGCTCCTGATCCATTTCATTTTGTCCACATTGCAAACACGTTCAACCCACCCAACTCCAATGGCAGCTCCATTTCTCTTTCAACACTATTTCCAACACCTGCTGGAAAAATGGAGGAACTCTCATGCATGTTCTGTTTTTTTCACCCGTTGTATCACTCTTGAGGGGCCATAGTGGACTAATGGTTAAGACACTGGGCTTGTTGACCAGAAGGTCAGCAACTTGGCAGTTCGAGACCCAAGCACTGCATAGTGGGGTGAGCTCCTGGTACTTGCTCCAGTCTTGCCAACCATGCAAATAAAAACGCAAGTAGATACCACCTAATTTAGGTGGGAAAGGTAACAGTGTTCCTTGGTTCATGCTGGGCACATGACCATGGAAGTGTCTTTGGACAAACACTGGGTCCCTTGGCTGTGTATTGGAGATGAGCACCGCACCCTGAAATTGGCCATGATTGACAGGAGAATCTTCCCCTTTACCCCTCTCGACTGTTGCAGCAGGTAGACTGAGGAAGAAGGCAAGATGAATTCCCTCACAGGTGCCAGGAATGAGATATTGAGCCTCTACGGTGCATGCCCCCAACTGTAAACATTTCATCATAATTTTCTAGTTTCATAACTTTAGGAGAGCAATTAAATGACCTGAGAATCACAGCTTCATAGCCAGGAATTTCTCCTCTCCTACTAACCATGCTGACTTTTCAGCAAGTCAACACAAAAACCTATATTGAAAATTAAGATTGTGGGAATTCTATCACATGATTTTTGTCTCCTCTGCAATGAATGGAGACAAGAGAATGTGTTAACCATATTTGCTCAGACAACAGGGGGATATGACTAAAAAATACTTTCTGCATTTTTCACTTGGTCAGCTGGAAGGGACGCTGAAAAAGCATGGTGATCTCAGCATGTTCTTGAGTTTCAAGGTTGACAGCAATGAAACAATTGCGGTTTGCTTTCCATCTGCTTCTGGAGGACAGAGAAATGCAAGCCCTGGGAATGAGGAAGGCCCTTTACGACTTAAAACTTCTTAAATCCTCTCTCTTTCAGAATTTAAGTCAAAGAATATCCTAAATTCAGGTTCTGATGTTCAAAATTGCCATACCTTAAGACCTGGCTCTGTCAATTGGCATGGTGCTCTAATGGGGACTCATAATCTTGGAGGTGGTTAGAAGATTAATAGTTGCCTCCGTTCCCCATACCTAAGTTTTTATATTTTTTAGCTCCTTCCTCCCTGTTTGGCTGAGTTTTTTGTTTTAAGTTTTTAATGATTTTTATTATTTTATAGTTTTATTGTAAGCTGCTAAGAGTCTTCTGATTTCGGCAGCATATAAATCCAATAAATACATTCATACATACCCATTCTTGTTTATCAGCATCTTCGCCAAGGCTGCTGAGAACGTTTTCCACCCGAGCCAGGCGTCCTGAGAGTGAAAGCAAGAGACTGACCACCTTATCTAGGTCTCCAATGAACATTTTGTATTTTTCAAATTCATTGGGCTTGCACACGCCACTGATCAGAGCTTCTATTTCCTCTCCCAAGGAGTTGTTGAGCTTGATGTCTGCTAGTAGGCTCTCCTTGGCTTCCTTCAGAGTCTCTAGTTTGTGGTTCAAGCTCTCAATGAGTTCAGCCTGATAAGTAAGAAGCAAACACAAATGAACCATTGGAAGACAAACTAATAGACCATGAGTGATCCCCCCTCTCAATATATATAATTTAATTTCTATATTTAATTATATATTTTAATGTATACATTTATCAAATCCAACATCTTTCTTAGCATAGGATCTCTCTCTCCCCCCTCCCTACATACATACATTCAACCTTACTGGCATTTCATGAATGAGGGGCCATGAGTGAAATCTCTCCCACCTGTCAACACCCACTGAAACCAGCCATGGAGAAAGGAGGTGAATCCCTGCAAAACAATGCCTCCTCCTCTCAACCCCTGAAACCAGACCAAAAGGATACTATGGTCAGTGCTACTAAAAGCCACTGAGAGATCAGAGACATGGATGGATGTACCACCCCCATCCTTGCAAGGTCATCCACTAGCAGAATCAGTGCCCCCTCTGTACTAAGCTTAATCCCAAAATTCACCTGAAAGTGATCCAAATAATACCATTCCTTTAAAGTTTGTTCCAAGTGATGCACATTCCCAGCTAATGAATCATATATGCACAAGAGGTCAGCAGTTTGGTTGCTAATGGAAGTGAGATAATCTCTCATAAAAGCATCATCTCCTAAAATGTAACATTAACTCCCATTCAGAAATAAAAAGCTTTCTCTCCCTGAATCAACAGCTTAAGGCTTATTTAATATCCAAGTAGACATGTCAACTAAAGATCAAACAATTTTTATTTGGTTATTGGCCAGGACATAAAATAGGAAAACCACAGTTACTGAAGAAGAAAAAAAAAGTTTTAAAATATCTAAAAAGGATTGGGAGAAATACTATGGTGTACTATGGAAACTACAGAACGGCATTTAGCTGTGGTCATCAAAGAAATAAAATCAGATCGATCTGATAAAAACAATTTAAGATACAAGTTGAAACGACCAAAATGTTAAGTAAGGAATAGAGATAATTTCTGGCAAGTGTCTGCATAGAAAAGACAATATAAAACAAATATCTTGCTGGCTGGGGAATTCTGGGAGTTGAAGTCGTCCACAAATCTTAAAGTCTGAGGATTAAAACTGATAAATATAAACTTATTTATTAAAAATAAATAACACTTATTTTATTTTTGATTAACTTAAACTGAGGTTGAGAAACTCTCGTCTACGGGATAGGTCAAATGATAGCAGCATTCCGCCAGTTGACATAAAATGATGGGTTGAATGTGAGGCTGTGAAAATGATTGAAATGAGGCTATGACCGCAAAAACTGTCAAAGTTCAACTTTAAAAGATTCTCACAAAGGCTCACTTTTCTATCCTCTATGCAATGCAGCTGCACCCCTTTTGTGCATGCATTCTGAGGTTGCGCACGCACATGCGCACACAGAAAAGAGGGAGCTGACCTCCCAGCAGTGCTCTGCTGTTTTTGTCATTTTGAAGGACACCTCTCATTGTGTGGACGGCTTTAGGTTCACACAGCCCTGCTTCAAGGTATACCTGATCCTTCTGCACTAGACATGTTCAAAACTCACCTTCTTTTCATTGATGTCCACCTGATCATCAACCCCACCTGTCTCCTCTTCAGGGAAATTCTTGATTTTATTCAAAAGTTCAGCTTTGGGTACAGACACGTTGTAATAAGTTGGGCAGGTGACCAGCATCACAGCAGCTTCCTTCTCCTCATTCCTAAACATAGTACAAATGAAGTATATAAACAGGAATGTAGGCCTTTTTGTGCCAATTAAGGTACCTTCCAGAACTGGTATGGATGGGCAAGGAATGAGTTTTAATTCTTGCTCATGCACTGCTTTGAGAGTTAAATCTCAGCTTATATCATGCCCAACCTGGTCGCTCAACTTCCCAGTTAAGAACATCAATCCTCAGGGGTCTCAGAGGTGACCATGGCAAGGTGGGAAGTAATCTACATATCTGGAAGCTGCCCAGGTGAGGGCAATGCTGGTTGGCATCATCGGACAAGTTCTTCAAGGATCTTGCTGCTGACACCAGATCACCACTGGAGGGTGCAAGCCAACTATCTTTTAAATGGGATAATCCATTTACATACATTATATACTGTTTTTTACTTCCCAGGATTTCCCAGTATTAATCTCTCAAAGAAGTTCATTCTTTCACAGAAACTTCTCTCTCAGGCTTAATGTCAAGCGCACAGGCCGTGCATGGAGGCATGACTGGATATAAAGCAAAGGGCCATTTAATTGATCAAATCCAACATCTTTCTTAGCACAGGAATCCAAATTAAAAATTTAAGGGTCTCTGGCACTCTTGTTCAAACTGAGAACATTATCCCCTCTCTCTTTCTCTGCTGCACATTGCAAAGGGACAATCAGGTTTCAGCAAAATTTCCCTACAGTCACTCTTGATAAATATTTCAAGAGTCAGAGCGAAGCCACCATTAAACGCTTTTCTCTTCGAGTAGCTATTTACTCTGTTCATTCCACTTAAACTGCAACACAGAATTCACAATTAAGGAAAAAAAACTTCTTGAAAATAACATTTAAGTAAAAATGCCATTTGTTTACATAGCTAATAGTTAAACAAATCTTCAGTTGCATCCTGTTGCAGCAGGAGATATAAAATGATGGGTTGAATGTGAGGCGATTGCTGCAAACACTGTAAAAGTTCAACTTTAATTTTTTTCCGCAAAGGCTCACTTTTCTAAGCATCTATGTACAGCGTATTCTCATTAATCCAGGTCATAATTTACAGCAAATGCAAAATAATTTTGCCAAATTTTTCTCAAAAGGCAACTGGATTTTTATTATTTGAAGTCCGGAATTAAGAAAGTCTCCTGGATAGGAAATGAAACGTTTTCCAATTACATCAAATAATAAAATCCAGTTGCCTTTTGAAAAAAAAATTGCGAAAATATTTTGCATTTGCTCACCATTTTTTAGAAATATCAGATCGGCTGTCGCTTAGTGTTTATCCTGCAGAGTTGCAGAGCCTGCCTGTTTTGCACTGATTTAGCTGAATTCTTATAGTGAAGCTATCAATGAATGACGCAAACAAGGGTTGGCTTGTTACAGAGCCTCATGATGATTAGGGCTGAGACGGAGGGGGTGGCCCAAGGTGACCCAGTTGTCTTCTGGCTCTAAGAAAGGACTAGAGTTTGGGTCTTCTCATTCATAAACCAGCACCTTTGACACAACAACACAATGGTCCTCTTTTTCAGAACACCAAATGTAATTGGGAAAAAGCAAGGAAGTGAGCAAACAATTACAGATAATCCTCAACTTATGACTGATCACTTAGTGACTATTCGAAGTTATGATGGATCCTATCAAAGGTATTTATTTAAAATCCCAGTTCCAAAGTTCCAGGGCCCGGACACCTCCCATGGCCACATGACTGGATGTCGGGCGCTTTTTATGGCCATTTGCAGCACCCCATGGTCATATGACCATGTTTTACATTTTTGCCAAAACCCAGCATCTACATCCAGTTTTTGGCAAAAAATGGCCCTCAGCGAACCATGTGTTCACTTTGTGACTGCAGCATTTGCTTTACAACCACCATGTTCACTTTATGACCACAGAGTTCACTTAATGATTGTTGCAAAAAAAAAGTCATCAAAATAGGTCCAGTCACATGATGACCCACTTTATAACCATCAGAACTTACGACTGTAATGGGCAGGCACCATTACAGTCTTTAGTTGAGGAGTACCTGTAGCATCTATTTACAAAGTATACAATATAAGGGTAGGTGACAGACATGGTACAAATATGGTACCAGTAGTCCAACACTTCCCTAACAATGGCTAATAATTCCGAAGCTAACGCATGGCGGAAAAACTTAAAGAAGCTTACTTGTTGCCAGCTAGAGAGAAATTACTGGAAGACTCATTTATCCTCTTCTGCACTGCCCTCTTCTTGGCATCTTCTTGAAGCCCTCTGGACCCGCTGGGAAATATCCCCTCCATGAGGTCCATAGTCGTTTTCATCTTTGAGTCGGGATCTAGGATGCTGGAGAGCGACTTGTCCTTATGCACGATTTCCTTAGCTAAGGACTCTTCCTTCATATCCTCACGGGTTTTCTCTTTCCTTTTATCCTTCTTGAGATGGAGTCCCTTATTTTCAGACTCCTGGTTGGCAACTGCAGCCTCTTGAGACTGGTGGGAAGGCTCCTTGTCAACCGCTCCTTGAATGGCAGGACAGAGCTCTTGGGCTTCCGAAAGAGCAACTCCACCTGGTTTGGATCCTGAAGCTCCTACAGGTGGAGAAACGCTGGTCCTGAGGAAATCTGGTCCTGTTTTTTCTCTCACAGTGAAGTCTCTGGAGAAACTTTTGAGGTTCCTGTTGATGAGGAGCAGGAAAAAAACATGTTATTTTAATCCCAGATTCAGCAACACTGCAACAGACAATTCTCCCGGTTACTTACAGTCCTTTGATTTAACCTACATCCAAGCTTTACCTGTTATTTATTTAGAAATTAAATCTAAAAAAACACAACAATTTTTAAGGGTTCAACTGAAATTCAAAACTCAGATTTGCATTTTGCTGTGAAGCTGCACACTAAATTGTAAAGTCAGTTGGATTGATTGCTATTGCATGCCAAAATTGCACATTGCCCAAAAATCACTTTCTGAGTGAGATGGGCAGTATCTAAATTTGACAGAAATAAATAGAATAAAATACAACAAAGCGTGAATTAAGGGTGAATGTCAGCTACAACGGTCAGTCAACAAACATGGTTTCTTATAGAATATCAAACACCACATATGGATTACTGCAATACACTTTACACAGGGCTGCCCTTGAAGAGCATCCAGAGGCGCAGCCGGTGCAGAATGTGACGATTTTAGGGGCCCATAGAAGGGCCCACGTATGATCTTTATTCTGCAAGTTGCACTGGCTCCCAGTTTGCTTCTGGATGCAATTCAAGTTGTTGATTTTGACCTTTAAAGCCCTTCATGGCATGGGACCAGGCTACCTGAGGAACCATCTCACCCCAATGGGGAGGACCCACCCCACCAGAGACCTACTGTGAATCCCGTCAGCCAAGGGGTCAAGAAGAAGAGCCTTTTTGGTTGTGGCTTCTGCTCTGTGGAGCATCTTAACCCCAAAGGTGTGGTCTGTGCTCACCTTTGCAGCCTTCCAGACGGGCCTTAAGACATGGCTCTGCCACTGGCTTGGGGCCCCAATGGGGGTACATCATCTTAGAGGTAGCTAGTGGCTGAGTACTGACCTCCTCCTCCATATATATGTTTCTGCACCTCCCCTCTCTGTCCAGCTGTTTTTAATTTTTATTAATAAAATACATTTTATTAATGTTCTTACTTATTGCTGTTTTGTGCCTTTATTGTAAGCCGCCAAGAGTTGTTTTTTGAGTTTGGCAGCATATAAATTTGGTAGGTAGGTAGATATCAAGCTTAAATGCAGTTAAGCGCAAAGAACCAGACCTAGATAGTGAGATAATCAAACTAACAGATTTATTGGTCCTGCATAATTACAAGAATTTGCCCAATTGCCTGTTGAACACCTGCAACTTTAAGATAAGGTTCAATAGTCCTCAGGAGGAGTTGGGCTTATTATGTTTAAGAGCGTGTTGAGATTCAAGACTGATTCCCTGCTTCACACCTCCTCCCCCAAGTTCAGCCCTTCCTTCTCCCACAAAGATATTAAACAGCAAAATATCAAAACTTTGGGGAACACTGGACAAATATTTAAGTCTTTAGAAAACAGTTGTCCTCAAAGCATTTCAAGGGTCATTTTGAAGGCCAAAAATCATTTCAGTTCAGAGCAAGTGGATCAACATTAAAAGTTACTTAGAGGCATTTATTTGAAGCTCTTGCTGCTAAACACTTTCCATACATTTTATATTTCTGTTAAAAAACAGAAAGAGCAGGAAAAGTCACTGGAATGTCATATACCTTGTTAGTATCTTTTCCTCTCCAAGACCTAAAAATCTTTCTGTTACTGGACTATTCTCCTCCAATACTACCATGGGAGGTGGAGATGGAAATTCTTCTGGGGTGTTCAGTATATGACTGGGGCTCTTAGGAGGTGGTGGATATTCTGATATAGCACCCATAGGATGACACTGTGCTTCTTTGATGAAGACGTCATCATCGTCCTCTTCTCGACCAAATGGTGGTGGGGATGTCTGGAGGTAGGATTCTGAGATGCGAAGTGAGAATTTCCTTTGACCAGACAGAGATTCTGGTTCAGAGAAGGAGCTATTTTTAGAGGGGATACCTTGCCACTGTTGGAAAATCTTCTGGCCAGATGTTTGAACAGAAGTGGAACTCTTCGAATGGCTCTCCTCTCTGACCCATTTAATTTTAGGGGGGAGTTGTCTTTGAGACAAAGTAGGTTTTGATCTCCAAGTTGTTTCTTCTACTGGCTCCTTGCCTGGATGACTGATACTTTCCAGGACTTGGGTCTGAACTTTATTAATGTCTTCTTTGTCAAGCCTAGGTTGCCATCTAGTTACTGTGTTTTCTCCAACAGCTGAAAAGTCTGAAAGACTTGGGGTGGAGGATGCTGTACTACGGGAAGAGTAGCTACTTCTGGAAGGAGTAACACGCCTGAAGCCTTGCTTGCAATCAGAATTCTTCTCCATATCTGTGGAAGGTGAGACGAAAGCTGATGTTCGGCTGTGATGTCTGAGAAGATCAGGTGCCTTCTGTCTTTCTGTTAGTGGCAGTGCACTACCAACATTCTCACTGCTATGATGAGGACGGTATTGTGTGAATGCTGATTTTTCCAGATGACCTCTTTTGTTACTGCCAAATGACCTAGGACAGAGCAAGAAAAAAATAGTTTTCCCAAGGAATAAGACTTAGAAGAGGGGAGAAAAACACCGTCCTTCTCCCCGATTAAAGTAGAAATAATTTTAAAATATAGCCATGGGGATTAGCATTGTATGGAAAGTGACTACCCCAAAAGTAATTTACAGGTAGTCCTTGCTTAACAACCAGACACTTAGTGAGTGTTTGAAGTTACAACAAGCCCCTAAAAGGTACTTACAACCTGGTTCTGGAGTTCTGATGATGGCACCCTCCCGTGGTCACATAATTGCATTTTGGGCATTTGGCAACGCGCTTGCCTTGATGGCTGGTTGCAGCATTCATGGTCACATTACACAATTTAAAACATTTTTGGCTGAAAACTGGCCTTTTTGTCTAGTTTCTAGTAAAGAACATCCTTTAGAATGCATTGGCTCACTTTAACAGCTGTGGGAATTGCTTAAAAACTACTGCAAAAAAAGTCATAAAATCAGGATGATCCTGATTTTAGATTCTGGGCTCCATTACGGTCATGGATCAAGACTATCTATATTGGGTTCCATGATCAAGTGATGTCTGGTCTACGTCTCCCATCTGAAAGAAAACATCACTTTCTATTGTGAGTACAGATTTTGCTTTACCTAACCCTACTGACCTTCCTTTAAAATGTCCTCTTCATTCCAATCTGCTAGCGTTATGTTTTTCTCTATTAAATTGGTCCTATTTTGATTTGAACTTACAAATCAGTAAAACAGCATCTGACAATAAAAGCCTTTTTTTAGAGAAATGCATTTAATGTAACTTACAAACTGCTGATACACCAGCATTTTGAGGATATTAAGATGGACAAAAATTACTTTAGACATTAGCTTTAGCAGTAATATATATTACTAAATTAACCTGTTGTCTTAGGGCTGACAGTGTCAATTTCGTTACTTAAGAGCTTAAATGAAAAGCCAATGGACAGTGACTGTTGAAACACTGATTAACTAGGGCACAACAGCAGCCAGAAAACTTTCCATGCAGTCACTAAAATGTATTAAGAACTATTTGCAAGATTGTAGAGTCCTTGGGGCTCTCTGAGCTTAGTTGTTTTCTTGCAGATGTTTCATAACCAAACTAGGTAACACTGTCAGTGCTACAGAGGAATGAGATTTGCTCTCTTTATATACTGGTGGTTTGCCCTGTCAGTGTTGGAAGGAATGTTCTTGGTGGTTTAGGCTGTGGCTTATTGTTTGATTGTCTGAGTTGGTAATTCTTTGATTGGGGTATTGTTTACTTCTTGATTGTTGGTCTAGTGTTAATCTTGGTGCTAATCTCTGCTTATCTAGGTGTTGATTGCTGGTAAGGAGGTATTTAGGTCTTTTTGTTTCCTTTTGATTTTCTTTTTTTGAATGGCGTGTAGACGTTGTTTATCTCTATTGTGCCTGCTTATGGCTAATTTGTCAGAGTGCCAGGCTTGCAGAATTCCCCAGCTCTTTTCTCAATTCTAATAGCCATTACAATTCCCAACTAATTTGTTCTACAAAAATCTTTACTTTTGAATCCACAAACACTAACAAGTTGTTTGTAACATGCCGTAAGACATTACAATTAGACATGTCCCTCCAACTGAATCAAAACGAACTCTAAGCTTTCAGTGATCCATGTCCCACTTCTGCCCAATCTGTCTTTGTTTCCGATAACATGAACGTTCTCTACCATCATGGTTTAACTGCATGTGTGCTTTTAAATGCCACAATGTGCCTTCTGATGATACATTATCGGCTTGGGCCATAACAGAGAATAGCATCTATCTGATCTTGGCTGAAGTGAAATAGATCAGATCTGGTTAGTACTTGGATGAAACCTTGAAAAATCATGTAGTTGTAGGATACTGAAAAAGCATCATGGAAGAAAGAAATGGTGAACTATTTCCATACAGTTCACACAGAAAACTACATTGATATCCACGTAATCACCAAGACTTTTGCTTTTCAAAAACAACTTCAAGTCAACCTCAATTTCTGATATCTACAAGAACACATCTATGTGGAAACCATAAGGAAATAAATTATCAATGTTTTTCATTTCCTAAGTTAACTGAAAGCCCTCCTACTTCTTAGCAGCTTCTCATCTAACGAGGACAGACTTTACTTAGCTTCTGAGCACATACAAGGTGGCTTAACTCCAAAATTTATTCCAGTGCTTGGGCTGAAAGTGTACACATTAGAGATATACTCTCTGAAGCAACTGAAATCTCTCTCCAAACTCAATATGTTAACTGCTGAAGTAGCCACATCACCCAACAAGTCAATTTGGGTGGAAATGTCCTCTGTGCTTCAATGTACATACACAGCCTTCATATATATTGTCCACAGTGATGTGCTACCAATAAAATAGGCAATGATAAATAATTACATTCAAAGTTCAATAATATGGTTCACTCATTGTCACAAACAGATGCAAAAATAATTAATGCTTTCGTTTGTTGCAGCCAACAATGTGGCAAAGATGCAGCTCACATCTAGTGTACTCTGGAGTTCATTGCTAATAACATTAAATTATAACAGAGATCTCCATTCCAGCTAATAGATAGTTTCACTAATAGGGACTGGGCAGAAACATAGTATTTCATGTATAAAATATCATTTCTGAGTGGGATTAGTTGGAGAAGCATGAACATTTAACGTGATCAAAGGTTCCATTGTACTCTAGCTCCATGACGGAGTATGACATGAGTATGTTAGATTAATATATCACATTCTGAAATTGTTCTCACATGATTTCCCTGCCATCTGGCCTCTGGAGCAGTAATTATGTGGGATATGCAAAGCATCTGAAGGGATGCTTCGTAAAGCATGTTGTTTCAAGCAAGCTGGCCTTCTTTGAATGTTGAAGCAGCTGTGAAGTCTGGAAGGCTTAGCATCCCCCAGCATTCTAGGGGATGTGGGGTCTCTGTGAGTCTCACAGTGAGGCTGCTGAGGAACCAAAGCATCTGAGCATGTTCAGAGAAGTGGAAGTGACCGGGAGGTTCTCGAAGAACCTTATCAGTCCTTGCAGAGCTAGCATTTCCAATGCAATTTGAGAAGCATCTCTTTGAATGCTTTCCCAGATCTCATTATTCCTTCCTTCCGTTCCTTGTTTAGGAAGCTGCATAATTAAGATCTATTTTCCAGCTTTACTCCTCTCTTGCTCTGAAGCATAAACCCAACATGTTGGAGAAACAAGCTATGAGAAATGAAAAGGGCCCCAATTTGGTTAATGAGTCTTTTGAATGACACAGAATTCTTTGGCTGAAGAAAAGGTCATCCTCAATGACCTACCAAGCAAGCTTACTGATTTGCCTGCTGCATATTTTGGAAGTGACATTACTGGGTATTTAGTGTGTCTGAACGCATACAAGATACAAATGCACTTACCTGCTGCTAGCACCCAGAACGTAGAAAGGATCTTTCATAAAATGACAGGTTTGACTATTGTCTTCCACCTGGAAATCCTTGAGGAGAGATGGGAAGTTAAAAGCAAGTAAAAAAAAAACACAAGCATTCCATAAAAGAGAATTTTAGCAAATAGTGGCTAGGTGCCCACACCAATACAATTACTGCTTTACAGGTAGTGTTCAACTTACAACCATTTGTTCAGCGACCGTTTGACGTTACAACAGCACTGAAAAAAGTGACTTATAACCAGTCCTAGCACTTATGACCATCGGAACATTCCATGGTCACGTGATCAAAGTTTTTGGCATGTACTTATGATGGTTGCAGTGTCCTGAGGTCATGTGATTGCCACTTGTGACCTTCCCAGCCAGTTGCCAAGTGCCTGAATTTTGATCGTGAATTTTTGACATCTTTTGTCCGGCACAAAAGACCAGGCCCAGTTGTTGAGATTCAGGCTAACAGATTTATAGGTCTTGCATATTTACAAGAATTTGTCCAAATGACTGTTGAACGCCTACAGCTCTGAGATAAGGTTCAAAGACCTTCAGGAGGGGTTGGACTTACTATGCTTAAGTTTAAGGCTAGTAGCAATTTGAGTCTGATTCCTCGCTTCATGCCTCCCTCTGGCTCAGCCTTTCCTTCTCCCACAGATACTCTGTGATGGTCGAAGGTTGCAAGTAATATTGTTCAGTGCCTTTGTTGTAAGTCAAGGACGACCTGTAATGTGGTCAATGCAAGTTCCATGGAAAGGACTGAACAAATGCTTGAGTGGACAGAAGGAAGGAGGACAAAAACTTTCTTGGAGGAACAGATGAACTGAACTGCCTTTGTGCCTAGGGACAAAAAAGAACCAATCCCTGACACCAATCGCTGTTTCTCTCTCACACACTTGCTGATTATCCAAATTTTTGTGCAACCTCTGTTGGTGTTAGCAGTTTTCTCCTATCACTGCATTTGCATATCAGTCAATCTTCACTGGTTTAGTTCCACCTGCCCTGTAAATATTAAAAAGCCTGAAACCCTTTTGGAAAAACTGGGAACACAAACACAGATACAGCAATTTTGCTTGTTCTCTTTTGGTCTCCTGCAACTTTTTTTAAGCTCCCGAAAGAAACAATCCTTTCTTTTACTCATTTGATCATTATAAATGCCAAGAAAACCAGCTGAAGTAGAATATTGGTAAATTAAATTTGATCTTCGTTTGGTGCAATTGCTTTACTCTTTCTACAAGAAAGACCTGTAGGTTTGAGTAAGTCTCACAAGTGTATAATTAGCTGCAAAAATTTTTGGGTATCATGAGAAAGCCCTGGAAATTAATCTTCCTAACCATTTCAATGAGAAAATAAGATGGTTTAAGTGAGATATTATTTGGGAATGTCAGGCCCAAGGGACTGTTTGGCAAAGAAGGAAAATTGGATTGCATAGGTATAAATCACAGATAATCCTCGACTTACGACTAGTCCAGGTATAACCTGTCTGGAATATAAACACTTCAGATGTTTAACAACAAAGCTGCATTTACTGGTTCACTTAATGACTGCATTTGTTTAATGACTATTTCATTCATTTTGACTGTCATGTTTACTTAATGACCATCACGAAAAAGGTTGTAAAATTGAGCCAGTCACATGACAACCTGATTTACAACCATCAGAATATATTATCATAATGGGCAGGCTCCACTACAGTCATATGTCGAGGACTACTTGTATCAGAAATTCAAAAAGTGTGTCGTAAGGACTCTATGTGGTCTTTCAGCATCATTCTATGACCTCCAGAAGCTTTCTTCTGGAAGAAAATAGGGTCAAACATCTGATCTTTCTCAAATTTCTAGAGAAGGTATTAAAAGGGCAAAACAGGCACCTTACAACTTGGAGAGATTTAAGTTTCCAGCTTCAGCCTTTAAAACCTTCTCAGAAATAGAGCCCTGGATCTAAATTGGGTCCTCAAGTTGCCATTCAAAGCTTACTGCAGCCCACAAGCCAACCGCACCCTTACGATAGAAATGGGAGGATCGATCCCCAAAATTAAAGTTTCGAAAT
>JANHZU010008549.1:78066-96477 GCA_032468055.1 Acrochordus granulatus | reverse complement strand
GTCTCGTGAGTCGCGGCTTGTCTAGCGGAATATTTTTTGATTAAATTTTTTGCTCGTCCTGCGAGTTTCTCGTCCTGCGAGTTACTCGTCTTGTGAGGTACCACTATATGTCCATTTGTGGACTCCCTTAACCATCTGCTCCTTTGTTGATATCTTTACAGGAAATCTTAGAAGACACTCATCTATTCCATTTTAAAAAACTGATCAGAGCTGTGATGTATCTTTTCATGTCGCCCAATTTTGTTCTTCTGTTCTTTCTATTTGTCCTGCCTATGACTGAAGATTAGCACTAAACTTGGTGATCGTCGTTGATATTTATATTGTTATTATATTAATTTTATTGTTATGTAATTCTATTGCATTTTATGCCTACTTTTTAATTTTATCCATAATTTTAGGTGTACTTGTTTCCATGTAGCATTTTCCAACTTAAAGGTCTGTTGTTCTTAAATCAGGAATGAGACCCTTGTAGCATTCCAAATATTGGTTTGTTTTCCTCCACCTTTATAAGTAACTCTAGGTGCAAACATTCCTAATACTCCTTCCTCTTCCTATTTTTCCTACAATAACCCTCTGCGGTGAGTTGGGCTGAGACAGAATAACTGGCTCAAAGTCACCCTGCTGTCTTTCAGGATTACAGTAGAAATCAGAGTTTCCTGGTGATTGGCCCAAAGTCACCCAGGCAGCTTTAATGCCTAAATTGGGATTAGAATTCACAATCCCCCTGGTGAATGGCCCAAGATCACTCAGATGGCTTTCATGCTTACGGCAGGACTAGAACTCACTGGTTTCTAGGTCAGCACCTTAGGTCCTCTTCCCAAAGAGAGTTGTTGGGAACTATAATGCAATGTCTAGAAGGCCAAAATTCACTGCCTCTGTTACAAAAGGTAAAGCCTTCTAGTTTTTCATACAATACTTCATTCTTGAGAGCTGTACAGCAAGTAAATGCAGAAGATCCAAATGGCAAGGTAATGGATAATATAATTCATGAAGTCCAGCCATATTTAAAGATAATGTTGGCACATTACTCATAATCTAAGTTGAAATCTGAGGACTAATTGGCAAAAGAGATGTTATGTGTTAAAAAATGGCTAGAGAAATGGTAAAAAGAAGACAAGCCAACTCTAGTAGCTTTATGTAACTCGCAATGTGTCTCCCTGCACTGCAATGAGGAATGAAAACTCTCATGATACCAACAAAAGCTATTTCAAATTACGTCAGTTGGCTGCTTTGAGTACATTTTAGGTGTCTTTGTGTATACATACGGGCACAGAGTAGTCCTTGATTTATGCCACTATTCCATTCCTGGACCCCTTGAGCAAGTTAATTTTTATTCAGATGGCTTGTAGTTTCTGCACATATGTAAACAGCTGGTTGCCATTACTGCATATATATGGGCAGCTGGCCTCATTCTGCATCTGCACAAAAATACCATCAATGGTGTGAAATATTTCTTCCAGAAAATTAAATTCATAAGTTACATCTTGCATACCCCAAGAGTTGTCGACAAATACTGTTTGTTGCTGTTGTTCGGTTGCTCACTCATGTCTGACTCTTTGTGACCCCGTGGACCATAGCATACCAGGCTCCCTGTCCTGCACTATCTCCCAGAGTCTGCCCAAATCCATGCCCATCACATCCACAATGCTATCTAACCATCTCATCCTCTGCCATTCCCTTCTCCTTTTCCTTCAATCTTTCCCAGCATCCTTGTCTTTTCCAATGAGTCCTCTCTTCGCATTAGGTGGCCAAAGTATTTGAGTCTTAGCATCTGTCCTTGCAGTGAACAATCAGGGTTGATTTCTTGTAGGATTGACTGGTTTGATCTCCTTGCCATCCAAGGGACTTTCAAGAGTCTTCTCCAGCACCACAATTCAAAAGCATAAATTCTTCAGCATTTAGCCTTCCTTATGGTTCAACTCTCACAGTCATACATTACTACAAGGAAAACCACACCCTTGATTATACAGACCTTTGTCAGCAAGGTGATGTCTCTGTTTTTTAATATGCTGTCCAGGCTTGCCATAGCTTTTCTCCCAAGGAGCAAGCCTCTTTTGATTTCAGGGCTGCAATCACCGTCTCCAGTGATCTTGAAGTCCAAGAAGATAAAATCTGTCACTGCTTCCATTTCTTTTCCTTCTATTTGCCAGAAGTGATGGGACCAGTTGCCATGATATTAGTTTTTTTAATCTTGATCTTTGAGCCAGCTTTTGCACTTTCCTCTTTCACCCTCATCAAGAGGCTCTAAATTATTTTAGTCTTTCCTCTTATGTGGTAATCCTATTTCCAGCAGGATTCTAGCGTCTTAGCCTTAGACCTAGTGGTTAAGTCACCAGGCTAAAAACCATGAGACTGAGTTCTAGTCATGAAAGCCAATTGGATAATCTTAACTGCTGTGTCAGCATGAATAAACACACACCATCTACAACTGTACACTGTCCAAAAGCACTCAGAGTGAGGTAGGGAGGTACCTAAATCTAACAAATAAATCTGTTCTGTTATTGGAGATTTTCTTATCTAGATAACACAGAAAAAAAGAGAGGATCCTTTTTTGTCCTCTGCAGAACTAACCACCTCCTCACCTGTTCTTCAACCGCAGCTTAACTTCATTCAACCCCAATGTTTTGTTGAATTGTGAGTTGGACTTCAGACACTCTGAACTAGGGGAACGGTTGGTGTTGGTGCCAGAACGCCTCTCTGTTGCCAAGATATCTCTGCAGACCCAAAACCAAAATAAAGATGTGAGACCCTATTCATACATCTATAAAGATAAAACATCCTTTTAAATCAAGTACATTAGTGTAGTTCAAATAATTAGCTCTTACAGCATTTTCACTCCACGTGTCAGTCTGAGGTTCTCTAAAACTGCTTCAGAGACAGCCTTTTTCAGGTTGATACCCACCAAGTGTAATAGGAGTACAGCTGCTTGAACTGGTAACCGATATAACTTAAAGGAACTATGCCTTAATTTATTTGAAGGTTAAGAGTTTAAAAACGCCATCCCCACACAATTATAAGAAATGTGCTGTGATACTTCTCATTCACCCAGGAACAAGATTTCTGGAGGCTTCTAATTCATGACAACTGGACTTAGTTCTTTGATGTTAACATGAGCCTTTGGTATTATCACAAGACCTTCATCAGTAGTGGAGAGTCAGGGGGAAGGCAAAAGTCAATAAAATGTTAAAATGTCACCCTGAACTCTTCCTTCTGATTCAGCCTTAATCCATGGTGGAGAGTTGGGGGGGAGTCAAGCCAGAGTCAAGAAATGTATTTAAAAGAATAATGACATTTATATAAAAACATGGATGGATGGATGGATGGATGGATATCTTCTCTCTTTCTCTCACACACACACAAAGATTATTTATCACACGATATAATATTATTAAGAAGAAAGCTTGATCCCTGGAATTCAGAGCAAGATCCTCTGAAAGGACTGTAGGGAGTACAGTGGGAGTATCTCTACTCAAATGTCAACTTTACTGAACTCTGCAAATATGAGTGTGTAGATGCGCATTTTATTAAATAAAGCATAACAAACTCAAAACATGGCCAAACAAAACCCACACTCTAACTTAACAATTAACAATTTAAACAGGACATACATGATCTAACATCACAATTCACAAAGAAAGAAAAGCAGCAAAGTTAAATGAAATCCATGTGTTTAACATTGCAGCTTGATTGTTTTTTTCTTTTAAAGTGCAGTTGTACCTTAGTTCTGCGATTCAAATCTCATCTCACGGAATTTCATCCAAATGCAAGATGGCATGATTGCAAGATCTCCATTTACATATGTCTGCTTGAGAACAAGTTCCACTAAATTCAAATATTTATTCCCAAGCAAATACTACAAAGCAAAGCAAATTGACATGCCTTATGTCTGTCCGTCCATCCATCTGTCTACCCACCCACCCACTTAGTCCATCACTGTCTGCTATAACAAACAACTTTCAAACAGAAATTGCAAATTAACTCAATATTTATACATTTATTATTTATTTTATTTGTATGCTGCCGAAATCCAGAGACTCTCGGTGGCTGACAACACTAAAAATAATTCATTAAAAACATTTAAAAAACCCCACACACAATAAAATAAAATAAAAAACCCGGCAGACCAGAGAGATGGGAGAAAAAGATTTCGTATATAAAAATGGGGAGTGAGGATGGCTAGGGATCCATCAGCCACCTCCACAATGATAATGAGCCCCCCCCAGAGCCCCAGGCCATCTCGCAGAGCCAGGTGTTAAGGCCCTTCCGGAAGGCCATCAGGGAGGGGGCAGCCTTCAGCTCGAGGGGCAAGATGTCCCATGGGGCAGGAGCCACCGCAGAGAAGTCTCTTCTCCTAGACCCCGCCAGCCAGAATTCCTTAGCCGACGGGAACCAGAGAAGGGCTCCTCTGCTGATTCTGGTGGGTTGGGAATATTATTACAACATTAACATTTTGCCTGTGTTAGACTGAAAAAAATGTAAAGGTTTCCTCTGCCAGTTGTGGTCGACTCTAGGGGGCAGTGCTCATCTCCATTTCATAGCTGAAGAAGAGCCAGCATTTGTCCAAAGATGCTTCTGTGGTCATGTGGCTGGAATGGCTATGCACAGAGGCACATGGAATGCTGTTGCCTTCCCACCAATTTAGGTGGTACCTATTTATCTCCTTGCATTTTTACATGCTTTTGAACTGCTAGGTTGGCAGGAGCTGGGGAGAAGAACAGGAGTTCAAGCCATTATGTGACGATGTGGTGCTTGGGTCTTGAACTCAGGCTGCTGACCATCTGGCTGACAAGCCCAGCATCTTAACTGTTCGCATCACTGCGCGTCCTCTATTACATTGAAAACTGCAAGTTAAAATCTAATAGTTAATATCATAGCTATTATATCTGTTGGAGAGATGGTGGGGTTCCCCCCTATGCACTTCATATGAAAGTAAAATAAAACTCTCTTATGCTTTCATTATTTGCTAAATAATTTCTCCATACCATCTGTATTTACAAGTAGATTATCCGAATTTATCAGCAAACCAGTCATTTGTATCACAACTGCACTCATGTGGTCGGCATAATTTTGTCTCTAAGAAATATGCTTTGAGTAAGGAAACATCTGAAATCTATTATTATAGGATTTCATTTTATTTTTGCTGTCTTCAGAATGGAAGAACAATCAATCAGAGAAGAATTGAAAATCTGTTCAATTTATGGGAAGCCGGGAAGCCACAAATAAGGCACACAATCAAAACAAGATTTCAAAACAAGTTTTTTAAAAAAATGGCCAGTTGCAGAATCAAATCAAGGAAGTCAGTATTACAGAAGCTGAAGTTATGCCTAACTGTTTTTCTCACTTATATTTTGCTTCAAAACAACTTTCCTTTCCTTATTGTCATCCACAGGAATAATTTAGTATTATTAAGTGCAGGTCCCAGTATCTTGAACCTTGTACATCTGGTGGAATCCTGATGGAAAACTGATTACGCTTTATAAATGTATAGTGGTTTACTCATTAGTAGGTGTGACTGATTTGAGTGCAACGTTGTAGAAAAAGCTATGCCTGACATATGAGAGGACTGATTTTAATCACTTTCAACTGGAGATGCATTAAGACAAATTATGACTTCTTTTGTGCAAATAATCACTGGTGAGTACCACTGGCCAATTTTTGATATTTTTGGATTCTTGTAGATCCCATAAGCGAAGGTGCATGTCAGTCTATGGCCCTATCTTATCCTCTATGAGTACCATAGTGCTCTATGAGTATCATCTTATCCTCTATGAGTGTCTTTTGGGTGGATTTAAACTTCAGTGCATTGTCTGCCAATGTTCCTGGACTGTTGAAGGTGCTAACAGTTGACAGAACCAACTAGTCTTGGCTGATCTTGAAGAAACTGAGATGATTTGTATTTGGTTAGGACTAGGAAATCTGAGACCTTGAGTCTAGACTGGGAAAATAAAAGGAAAAAAATCATGGAAGAAACCAATTGCACATCATCCCAAAGGAGCTTTATCAAAAGGCAACTAGACTTTGATTTTCTTGAAGACTAGAAGGCTAGAACTGAAGAAACATCTTGGATGAGAAGTGAAACATCTTCAAGAAAAGGACCCCTATCAAGGACCCCTTACATTTTTACTTGCTAATGATTTGGACACAAACTAAGTAACTTTATATAAATGTCTGGCTACGTTGCATGGACCACAGTGCAATCTACATACATAAAGACTGCACATACATGAAGTGTGTGTTGATTTTTAATGGTTGTCATTCAATTTCAGATACTTTACTGGCCAAGCATGGTTAGACACGCAAGGAATTTCAGTGGTTCTGCCCCTTTTTTATATACCATCCCCTTTCAAAACCATGCACAGTCCCTCAAAAAAGTTTTGCCCGTCCCCAGCAATCTTAAGACATCCTCAGCCCTCCGTCCCATTGTAATATATTGAGCAGCATTAGTCAAGACATTCCCCATTAGTCTGTTTCCTTTTTGTGAAGCAACCTTAGAGCCATTCCTAGACCATAGTTTGAAAAGTGTCTTCTTTTCCATATTAGTGGGGTATTAATTCTTGCATGCACATACACACACCAACTCTAATCTCAGAGAAAGTAGAAACAGAATTAAGAAAGAGAAACCTTCCAAACCTCTGTTGCTGTCAAGTCCGGGGGGGGAAGCATATTGTATATTTGGTGGGTTGAGAACTTAGGATGGTTTGGATGGCTGAGATTCCATTGTCATGAAGACACCTCCACTCTGGGTGCTCACCACCCCCTCTGTCCTCCCTTTGGCACAAGAATGTTAAGCCCCTGCATTGCTTGAATGAAGCAATGACTAGGGAAGTAGAAGCCCCAAGAATACTTTCACCTTCCTTTTCAGCATCTGCACTCCAGATCTTCTGTCACCTGCTTACCCAGTCCTTTAAATCCCACTCCACTTGGCTTTTCGCTCTATACTTGGCCCTTTTCTCTACCAGCTGTTCTTGGATTTGCATGGCAAAGTTCGAAAGCATGTAAAAATGCAAGTAGATAAATAGGTATCACCTAAATTTCGTGGGAAGGTAACAGCGTTCTGTGTGCCTCAGTGTATAGTCATGCCAGCCACATGATTGCAAAAGCATCTTTAGACAATCCTGGCTCTTTGGCTATGAAATGGCGATAAGATGATGAGATGAGCAAAGAGACAACATAAGCAGAACAGATTTCCCCAATTTAGCACCTCAAGATGTCTTGAGTCCTTGGTGCTTCTTGCAGACATTTCATTACCAAAACTGTGCACTGATGAAGTTACCTAGTTTTGATAATACAATATCTGCAGAAAAACAACCAAGCTCAGAGAGCACCAAGGACTCCACAGTTCGACCCTGAGTTACAAATATTTTCTATCAGTATTTCAAGATGTGTTGGCCACCTTGGTTAAATTTTTAAATAATCCAGCACATTCAGTGGCTTGGGGAAGCCTGGGTGAAGGTCAAGGAGTTGGCTATGATCTAGGAATCTCCACTTCCAATATTTCTGCCATGAAATCATGAGAACTCTTCAAAAAACTATTAGCTGGGATGGAATGGCATTCCAATTTCTACTCAGCTTTAAAATGAAAATGAACACCTTTCAGCAAGCATAAGCCTAATCTACTTCACAAGGTATTGATAGAAAGGGATAATCTCCTATAACCTATGGAGAAAGGGTGAGATATCTACGAGTGAGCCCCTGTGCACATATCAATATTTCTCAGTTCCATGCAGGACTTTTACATGGATTAGCATGATAAAATATGAATATGAGTCAGGGATCTCTATCACAGAGACTAAGGCTGTGCCAATCCTTCAAATGAGGTGCTTGGTGATATGTGGGAGAGCAGCCAAGTACCTCTTCTTGAAGCATTTAAGCAGTTGCAATTTTTTCCAGCTCATGGAGCTGCTTTGGCAACCAGCATTCAGAGGAACCCAAGATCACTTCCTGAACTAGCCACACAAAATTGGAAAATTTGGCTAGTTTACAAATTTGAAAAGAGCTGCTACAGAGCTCCCCCAGGATATCTCAAAGTGCCTTTTCTGAAGGATTTGCACATTTCCATTTGTAACAGATAATGTATCTTCATTATCAGTTCTTGTTTCAGCATATTTTAGAGTTCCACCCTTCTGCTATCTTTAAGGAAGACAAGTTGGTTGTAATTCTTGTCTGTCAGCACAGGCAAGATTATTTGCTTCATAGCTTCAGCAGAAAACAACAGTGTAATTTTGAGTACATTACTGACTTACACAATTTTATTAGTGCTTTAGAATCAGTAGAATGTTTAACAAGCAATGATGAGGTCAACATTGACATGTGGAACATGAGAATTTTGCAAAAAGAACCCAAGTTAGATCTTGCATCATGATGCTTAATGATATAAATCACATCTTTTGCATCATTGACATGTCATTTAACTTTTCCTGAGCTTTCCTGAAGACCTCTGTGCTTGTAACACAAAAAAATGTCCATGAACAGAACCTTGATTTCTATCAAGTCCTATTTCTGCACAAAGCAAAGTTCAAATGGATGCTAAGCCAAAGTTAACCTAGCCTAATCAAGCATAATGAAGCTGCAGCTAATTCCGTATTACTAGGAGGGGAATTTTTGCTCTTTTAACACATGCAATTATTTTGTTTACTTAATAGACCTGAGGGATCATGATTTAGTTGTTGAAAAAATCTGCTGAAATTCCTGATGAGCAAGAAGGGAAAGAGACCTGTTCGTTATTGTTAAATGCCATTTATTTAAATGCTGTTCTTGTTCTTTGTCTCATTAAGGAATTGGCTGGAATGTTGAACAATGGATATTTCTTCAAGCTACAGCTACAAGTAATTAGACCAATCCTGGGAGTAATTAGAAGATGGATACTTAAAACTGCGTTCTTAGCAGAAATTCACTAAAAGATGAGGGAAGGACCCTTTCAAGCAAAAACATCAAGAGAACTTCTGGATCTAATATCTATGCTTTCAAAAAGTAAACCGGAAGAGCTTAGGAATGTATAACTCAATTAACTGGGCCAAATGACCTAGTTTTGCAAAATCCTACAGAAAAACATTGGAGTGGAGAAACTATGCTTCTTTTTCTGTAAGATTTGGGTATTAAAGTATAAAATATTTAGAAAAATGCTTATTTTATAACAACCAAGAAACTGAAAGGTCCCTTGAACATTGTGCCTCTACATTATTTCACGATGTTTTGCAGACAAAATTCTCAGAAGTTTTGAGTTATTAAAAACTGTTAGTTCTTAGTTCTCTTTTGCTCAAGTCCTCAGATCAGACTTAATGAGTGATGCTAACGTTAGTTTTAATTATCACTGTAATTTTTGTTATTAATGTAAATCTGAACTATTCATAATAATTATTTGTAATCACCTAACATTTATTAAGAACTGAAGCTGGGATAAATTCCATAAATTATCATTTTGAAATCCAGAATTATTTTTTCCTTAACTTGTATTTAATATTTACAACAGATATCAAGAGTTCAAGGAAATCATCTGTGTATTTTAAAAAAAAGTAATGTCTGAAGAATCTAAATCCAATTTCAAAGTGATACTTGAGTCCTATTTCATTAACTTGTTCTATATTGATTTTTTCTACGTTCAATACTGACAACTCTATTGCATTCAACAGTTTATCACTTGAAAAATTATTTTGTAGGTTTATTGGAATTGGGCCTTTTTTATGGTTGAACTGAGATGGAAGGAGCCCATTAGTTTCTAATGATCTGAAAATTCAGGAGAAGGGGAAAAACTTTTGTTGTGCATTTCAGAAAAAAGATTTGACTTTTTCCCAAAGCAAATATTTAATAGCATATCCACAGATCCCCATTTCTTCTAAATGGTTTCCCCCACAGTAACTATTAACTATGTCCTATGTTATTTGTACACTCTTAAGCAGACTATACTTATTTTACAAATTCTTTATAAGGAGTGTTGAGATAAGTGCATTTGAACATTTTAAAACATTCAAGATAAATCTAATTCACATTTGAATATTACATTTATTTAAGAAAATTTATATGGCCACCAAGTCTCGACTTCCATATTTTCCAATAAAACGTTAGTCTAGCATCTACCTTAATAATTGTGCTGATTTGATCTGTGAAGTCAAATATTTCATTTTGTAAAACCCATTAGTAAGTAGGTAGTTTCTAGTCTTCTAGAACATTAGACATTTACTGCAACTACTATTTTCAGATGTAAATATATTGTACCAGCCTGGGGAAGTCAGATGTTCATGTTGCAATATTAAAAAAAATATGTTTTTTCCAATTTTCTCAAGGACAATTTCTTCTTGAAGATTGAAACGAGTAAGTTTTTGCTTACTTTGATGAAGTAACAGTCTGCTAGAGCTGGACTTCTGCTCCCTTGGGTAGTGCCTGTCTTAATTAAATCTCATTTGTTTGGGGGATTTGATTAGGATGTTGTGTAAGTATTGCCAAATAAAGAACAAACAAGTCAGTACATTTAATTAGGCATTCTCAGAGTTGCTCCTGTTACATTCTGCCAAACATCTGAAATAAATTTTACTAAGACCATACAATATTTTACATAAAAATAAATGAAAAAAATCCTAACTTTGCATCAATGTTCATGAACAAATAACATATGGCATCCTCTTCATAGTGATGACAAATGTTCAGCCCTGAAACAAAACACACTATGCATCCATCCTTGTAAAATGTAAAGTGAGGACTTTACCAGATTATTTCAGTCTAAGTTATATCCTATGGAACAATTCACTCTCTAAATATTTGAAATGTTTTGTCTCTTTACAGAAATAATTTTCAATGATTGCTGTTATTTATACTGCTGATCCTCCTGGACCTTTGGAATTTCATGCCACAAACATCACATTATTGTACAAATGCATTCTGCAGACTTAATAATGTCCTACAACACAACTCAAGGCAATGTAGCTTAAAGTCTACTAAACTCAATTAAAATCTTTAACCCCTCAATATCTTCAGTGAGATTTAAGCCCAACACCGCATATTCAATCACAAATCTCTCCAGGTTCATCCCAATCATGAGCTATTCTCACTATATCATTTTGTGCCATGTTTGCAGTTCTCTTTCACAAACCCTTCCAGAGCTCTTGTGAAGAATATCTTGGAATGAGGAACAAACCTATAAGCTATTTTGAGCTCTTAAGAAGAATATTCTAAAAACATTGTGCGGTTTAAGTAAATGATCATAAAATGTCATACAAAGGTACCAGGAAAGCAAACTGTACAAGGAACAATTAAAGAATCTAAGCATATCTGATTTGCAGAAGGGAAGACTGTGGGGAGATACAATAGTGAACCACAAATTAAAAAACAAAGACAGAAAGTCTATCAGCAAGAATAGGTAGACCTGTCTGCCAGGACAAGGAATTAAATTAAAAGAAAGGAGAGTCACACCTTCCTGTTGCTGAAAGCTGCTAAGCAGTAGGACATTTGTCGTTTTTGAAAACAGAATGGATTGGTTCTTTCTGGAATGGATTAGTGAAATCTTGTGTAAAGAGGAAGCTGGACTACGTGACCTGTAAGCCACCTGCAACTTCCTATGATTCCGTAGTTCTGGAAACAAATTTCTGGACAAGACAATCCCTTGATCCTGCAAGGCAACGTTGCATTCCTCCGTACTGCATTCAGCTATATTTATTAAAGCCCAGCTCAAACAAAACTTAGTCATCCTTTCCTGCTTAGCATGAACATATACATTGCCTTGAACTCCAGCCAGGAGGTCTTGTGATCTATCTCTGGAAACTGAGACCTCGCACCTGCCATTCATTCCGAGGGAGAGAACCACTTTTCTATGACTTCTAAAGTCATAGAAAAACTTTAGAAGGCTGCAAAGAGGCCCTAGATACACCTGGCCTGAAGAAAATACTTCTGTTGTAAAGAGAAAATGCAAAATAGAAGAGGAGGGGGGGAAATCGCTCAAGCTGCAGTCTTTCATTCTGTGCTATGCCCGAATGTGGAGGTGAGACAAAGAATAAGCAGACAAATAAATGGTTATGTATTCAAGTGTGGTTTTTAGATCACCCCGGGACAATATACAATATGAAAAAGAGCTGAGTGGTGCTCCATAAATCCTGCTTTCCTCCAATTTAAAAAAGTGCCATAAGGTTCTGAGCAGAGAAGACAACAGAGAAAATTAACGACTTGGGTTACAGCAGATTCAGTAAGTTTAGGGATCAATAATGCTTTGATACTTCCAGCTGTTTTTTTAGTGCTACTACATCTGATAATTATCAGACTACGAAGAAAGGATCTCAATTCTCATGTCACGTTTCTGAGTAGAAAAACAGGTTTCAATAGAAATGAGAGATTTTGCAATCCGACTCAGTTAAAAAAGATTTTTGCCTGCTGTGTTTGGCTGGGTGATTTTTCTGAGTCCCAAGCAATTAATCTTTCAAATCTGAGTGTCATTCTTTTTCTTACTTTTTATTCTTGATGCAAGCATGCATCCAGGAACACTCACACAGGATGTCTGCATATATACAGATAATCTATTCTTAAACCGAAGGATTGAATTCCACAGGAATAATGGCCTTAATATATATGGCATTGAATTTGCACATCTTTTATTGACATATGTTTATTCAACAGATTCTTATGCCCAACTACTTCTGTACTCTGGGAGCACTTATATCTATAATCTATCTACCTAGCTCTTTATATAGGATTACAATCCTACTGGAAAAGAACGGCTAAAGATGAAAAATGATTATAATAAAGCACCCTGAGAAAATTCCTGTGGGCATCCAGATGAAATTGCAGTATCTGATTTCTCACAGCTCTCACAAGGGCTTCCTCTTCTGCATCAATGCTCTGAAATAATTTAGACTTGCACTCTAATGCTGGGAAAGATGGAAGGAAAGAGAAGAAGAGGACCACCAGCCATAAGGGGGATGGACTCAGTTACAGGGGTGATGAATGCACCGTTGGAAGACCAGAAAGACCAGATTAGGAATAGTCCACCATGAAGAAAATCTATGTGGTCACTATGAGTCAACAATGACTTAATGGAACATAATCAATCCTTTTTCCTTACCACTTGTTACTTCAACTCTTCTCAGAATTAATAAAATAGTAATAATGCAGTATACCAATTGTAAAAGACGCCTTGGGTGCAAATCCCAAAACAATTGAAGCACCACTTGAACACCGTCGGCATTGTCAAAATCACCATCAATCAATTTCAGAAGGCAGTTTTACTTGGAACAACTTACATCTTGTGATGGTACCTTTAATACCATCGAACAACATTTGCCTATCTCAGGTCCTTGGGAAGGACTCAACACCTGGATAAAAATGCCAAATCCAGTCTAAACATCTGGTAGATTGAACGAACAACTGTAATAATAATTTATTAAATCTATGCTACCCAATTCTCAGTGACTCTGGGTGGTTAAACAGAGAAACAGTTGTTTGCTAACTCACCTTCACTGTAATAGTTTGGTCTCTTTTCCTTTTACATCTTGTTATTTATAATTTATGCATTCCAGCCATTTCCTGTACATTTCTGCACATGCTGTTTCTCTCTTCCTACATCCCAGACATGGTAGCTGGCTGTTCCCAAGAAAAGTACCAAAAACCCAAAGCGGCAGAAATCTTACGATCTAAAAGACCTCAGTCCTTTATGCACTCTTAATTCAATACCTGAATCTATTTTAAAAAGTTTAAATCTTAAAATAAATAAAGGTATAACATTTCTTTCATTCAGAACTTAGCGACTAGTAATATGAAGTTAGTCCTCAACTTACAAACAGTCATTTAATTACCCTTCAAAGTTACAATGGACTTAAAAAAAATAATTATGACCAGACCTTGAAGTTACAACTGCCACCCCCTGGTCACGTGACTGTATTTTGGGCACTTGGCTACTGGCTCACATTTATGACTGGTTACAGCATCCTGCAGTCATGAAATGCAATTTGCAACTTTTTTTGCCTATTTCTGGCAAAAAAAAGTTCTTTTGGAAGAATGGATTTGCTTAATGACATGACTTGTTTTACAACTGTGTGACTCGCTTTACAACCATCATAAAAATGGTTGTAAAATTGAGCCCAGTCATATGATGCCTCAACTTGCAACTGCAAGAACTTACAATTCAAATTCTGGGCCTCAGTGTGGTCAAGAACTACCTATAAACTATTATACCCTAATCCTGAAGATTATTTATTCATATACTGCAAGAGTGTGAGAACAGGACTTCTACCTTCATAAATCCACATTCTTACTCTTTGTAAATAAGCTCAGACAGAGCAGGTCAGTTTGAGTTGAGTGAATCCCATGCATGACTAAATGCATAAATGACATCCGTAGAGAGGAAAAAAACCAACTTATTCTTCCAGCTAATCCTATAATTATAAAAACCTACAATGAAAACAATAGTTCAGAATGGTTCTGGTGATAACACATTCTACGAGGAGGCAGGCATCAAGAAAAGAAATGAAAAAGAAAGAAATACATACAAGCAATAGAAGTAGATCTCAATTAGGGCGGTTCATGAACCCCATGAAATGGTCACATTACAAGTAGTCCTTGAGTTACAACTGTAATGGAGCCTGCCCATTATGATCGTTAACAGTTGTAAAATGACAAATGTAAAATTTTACGATATTTTTGTGGCAGTCGTTAAACACGGTGCTAAGTGACCATCGTCAGTCAAGGACTACTTGTATTTGCATTCACACTATTTGAAATGATATATCTATGGAAAATATGTTAATTGGTTCCACTTTGACAAAAATAAGCAACAAACAATTTTAAATATAAATTTTTATATGCGTATTGTTTAAGTATTATAGTAAAGGATAAAAAGAATAATACTTAGAATTTAAATTTATTGTTAATAAAGGCACAGCATTAAACTTGTACTTTTTTTCTGAAGGAATCTTCCTTTTCTGCATGTTGCACACAAAGACATTAGCACCATCTAAAATCTCAATTGCCATGTGCGACTCTCAATTGCACACACAAATGCCTTGTGTTAAAGTGAATTATGGGTTGCATTAAATATGTCAATTTACAATTCAACTAAATTGAATGTGCCATTATTTGAACTCACTCCAATCGCGACCTTCCTGTGCACTGAGTGTGCTTAGATAATGCATTCAATATAATTTGGGAGATGAAAGATTCTGAAAAACATGCTTCCTGGATTTGAATCCATTTTGAAATTACCAGAAAAATACTAATTGGATTGTATGGAAAGTTCAAAGCTGAATTAACATGATTAAATTTGGAAAGGAGATGGTTCTCTCCCATAAATAATAATTTAAAAAATTCCATGTAATCATTCTTATTATGATGGGTTTAAGTTTGGCCTTCAGAAAGCTGTATCATCTTAGAGTTGAACAAAGGAGCTATGAAAGAGTGGCTGATTTCAACAACATGCCCTGGAATGATCCCAATTTCTTGGGATTGTGCAACACACTGAACTGGAAATAGACCATATTGGTTGGGTGACAACATGCTGTATTAAAATGTAGTTTACTAGTTTCTTCTTCATCTCAGTTGGACAAAGTTTTTTTCTGGGTTCTGAAGTTAAACAGGATAGGGGCAGATTAGTACTTGGATCCTATTATAATCTAGTAGGGAGACTACTAGATTATAATAGGAAGTTATAAAAAGCATGCTGGAAGAAGACAACCAATGCACCGCCATCTTGTTCTTAAGAAAATAGAATGGATAATCAGGAAGAAACCAGAAATTAAACTCAACTTGAAGGAAGCTTCTCTTAAGAGCATAATGGCATGCAAATAGTCAACCCAGAGCCTGCATTCATGTCCATTGCATCCTAGGAACATGCTGCTTCTGCAGGTAAATAATCTCCTTCTCTTCTTCATCTCCAGCCAAATCACCATTGTCCCACCTTTGTGGCCCATTTATTACTATTATGCTTTCTGCTTGAGAGACTAGGAAAAATCAGCGTACTGTATGTGTGTCAGAGTTTTTAATATGCAAAATGGGGATCCTAAGTCTCCATGAAAAACATTAAATCTGTCAGAAATGTCAGTTCCGCCAACTTGAGAAGTTCAGGGTCATATGCGCGTGTATGGGATACAGTGGAAAACTGCATCAACCATGTCTTTTCCACTCTTGTTCTATAACTAAAACTTCTAAAGAAAACTTAAGATCAAAAGCCTTACTTTACCCAATCAAAATCCAAAACTTGCTCAATTTTTTTTATTTTGAAGTTAAGTGGCCCTGGCCTGCCCAAGGGTTTCACATCATTTCTCCTTCATGCCTTGTTAACTCTCTCAAGCAATTGTGTTTCCTTAGGGAATTGCGAGCTTCATCCTAGCAAAATGAGCCATCAGCTTAAAAATGTAAAAACTGACTAGCTTCAATGCTCAACAGTAGCCTATAAAGAACACCCTAAGCAGGGAAAGTTTGTTCCAAAAATTTATCTCTCTGAAAAAAATGGCTTTAAAATGTCTCTGTGGCCACCTGTTGTCCAAAGGAACAGGAATGGAATAAGAGAACTGGCAACCAACTTCTTGAACTTGACCGAGGGCTAACAGCTCTAAATTTTTGACCATGGCTGGTGACAGTTCATAGTGATATTTTACATGGAAAGGCTGTTGTTACAATGGAAAGATGGAGCCTCCTGTTTGTGGTGTTCCCCAAATCAAGTGTAGACAGTAAGCAGAATTCTTTCACCTTGAGTGCTAAAGCTGCTGAGATCAGACCAAAAAGCCAACATCCATAGTAATGCCTATATGAGTGTGAGAGATATATATATAAATTCCAATATGTCATATTGGAATTTAATATGGGGTACAGCTATGGTTTTCCCCGTAGTATTGTACATCTGTGAGAGCTGGACCATCAGGAAGGCTGAGCATCGAAGAATTGATGCCTTTGAATCCTGAAGATTATGAATCCTTTTGTAAAGAAGCTGTGAAAGGAGCAAGAGGAAGATCAAATATAAATAAAAACAAAAGAGTTTGTTAGAAGCTTACTCCATAAATGGTGGCTCTGTCCAGAGTGTGAATATCCTGGGAAGAACAGATTTAAAACTTTCAGACTAAATGTTTTAAACTCCATCTAAAAATTCAACAATACATGTAGTCTGGAGGTCCTACCACAGTATCAAGATTCTGGATTTTACCTTCACATCTTTGCATTAAAACTCCTTACCGAAGTATGCATAATTTCTGCTTTCTGGATCATGTCTTGTTGTTGAGAACCAACGAAATGAATCAAAACTAATGTGCAAGCTTTTGAGTTGTATAACTCTTCACGGAGTTGGAAAAAAAGCTGGAACCTAAAGTTAACTATAAAATCTTGCTTGGCATCAGCAACACCCAATGTATCTTAAGTTCAGAATGACATAAATTTTATATCTGGGAAACTGGCTATGCTGTGTTAGTGATTGTGGGTGATAGCCAACTCCAAGCCCAAACCCCTGAACCACACAGAAATGGCTAATTTCCTGCCATATATCTAGATGTATAGATCTAGATAGATACTGGGAACTTTTAAGATGTGTAGTCTTTAACTCCAAGAATTCCCTGGCCAGAAGTAAAAATAAATGTATATGCTGCCCATCTTACCTTCTTGGTAAGATGGGCAGCATATACATTTAATAAAGAAAATTTAAAAAACATAAAAAGAGCACCAGTTTGGTACCATGGTTAAGAAAGTGGAAGACCTTAAGTTCTAGTCATTACATTAGGCATATAACTACCTGGGTGACCTTGGGCCAGCCCCTCTTTCTCAGCTCTAGGAAGGAGGCAATGGCAAGCCACTTTTGAAATCTTGTCAAGAAAACTACAGGGACTTGTCCAGACAGTTGCCAAAAGTCAGCACTGACTTGAAAGTGCACACACACATGCACAAAAACAAACTGAAAAATGTAATATCAAAAAAATGTATTTATATTATCTACAGTGAAGATAATTCACAATCAACCCAATTTTTAAACACATCATTAAGTGCTGAGTTCCACAAAATAATATTGATCATCTTTCCTGTTAAATAGATAGTTCATAACCAGAAAACAAACATAAACCAATTCTCTGAGCTCACATCCTTCCAGTACTGAAAAATAATCTATTTTAGTGCGCTCAGTGCTCAATAAATAATAATTAATAATCAATAAATAATTCTCTACATGTGTATATTGATAAATTCTAAATTCCTCATATATAATTCAAAGTATATTCACATCCTCACAAATTACAATTGGGATATACAATTATCAAGCTGTATTATTGTTCTGTCGGGCAGTCGTGTCCTACTCTTCGCGACCCCATGGACTGCGTTACGCCGGGTCCCCCCATCCTGCACTGCCTCCTGGGGTCTTCCCAAGCCCATGCCCATCACACTGACTATGCTATCTATCCATCTCATCCTCTGCTGTCCCCTCCTCCTCTTCCCTTCAATCCTTCCCAGCATCACAGTCTTTTC
>JANHZU010008546.1:14747-25839 GCA_032468055.1 Acrochordus granulatus | reverse complement strand
TGAGAACAGTCAGAGAGATTGGATAAGAAACCAGACAAGGTTAAATGAAATAACCAAGAGGCTGGAACAACTTCTCAAGAGAGGTGACAATAGTTTGAGCACAGAATAGTCTTCCTCAGTCTGGACATACTTCAGTTTCTAAGCATTCCCCAACCAACATGGCAATTACTGAGAACGTTCAGGATTTAAGTCCACATACCTACAGAAAAGGTTCACTATGCTGGGGAAAGACTGGCATTAGAAAATGAGTTAGGGAAGACTTCAAAATTATGCTTGGTGTGGAGAAATTTTTTCCATTTCTGTAAAATTCATTTACCTTACAGTGTAATAACTGTTCCCATGCAAGATCAGACTATCAAATATGATTGCTGACTTTTTTTTTCTGTTTACCAGAATCACAGGTCTGCTTTTGCAATTTGAGGAATCTCCGAGAAGAAAATGGCCCTTCCTTGGTGCAAGAATCCACCCACAATTTATGCAGCTTGGCAGAGACCAAACTGGCTGGAGTCTTGCAGGCCATTTGCAAATATCGCCATAGCATACATAAGGTAGATGTTCTTTGAAGTGCTCTAAACACCTCAACATAGGTGTAACCCTCCCGAATCTGCAACTTCCAATCAGCAATCTTTTGGAGCCACTGAACTTTCTGGGCCCTAGTAGCCTATGTTACAGTGATGTGTATGTGAGCAATCAGAACTTGAGTCAGTGTTGCCAGGGCATTTCAGGCCTGATGCACCAGTCAGAGCTGGTCAAAAATTCCCTGGCCATGATCTTTGCTGAAACCTGGAGTCAAGCATCAATACAGGACACCCAGGTTATAAATGTAATTACCAAGGTTCTTGAGAGAGAAGGACTAGTTTTAGAAGTTGGGGGGGGCAACCATATTAGTCCTTTTCCAATACAGGAAACCTCATCATCTAGAAGAAAACTAAAAGATGTTTCTGGGAGAATCTTTGTAATAATAAGAGAAGCTCAACATCTAGAAATAAATTATGTTTCTCATCTCTTCTCATAAGTTTAGATTTCAAATTATGATACTGATTATCTTTTGTATTTCTGCAGATCTCTCCAAAACATCGGTTGCGTATTAACCAAATCTTGCAGGCTGTGATCAGATCTGCCAGTCACATAGACCACAAATTAGCCAAAGTTATCATCAAGCTGGCTGCTGAAGATATGCTAAGAACCACAGTAAGGACCAATGAGACAAAAGAGCATTGTTAGGGTCCCACTTCCCTCTGCACTTCCTTTAGGGTAGAATCCCCAGCCTTTGGGCATGATGACAGCCAGAGGGAAATCTAATCTAATCGACTAAAGGAATGCAAAGTGTGTGGGTCCCCAAGAATTCATGGAATTGAGATAAGACAAGAACTAGTGGGTGGAAGCTTTGCAGTGGCAGACTCAAATTTAAACTAAGGAGGACTTCCCTGATTGTGGAAACTATTAAGCAATGGAATGGCCTCCCTTTTGAAGTTTTGGGTGCTTCATCACTGAAAGTTTTCAAGAAAAGACTGATATGACAATTCCTGTACCAGGCAGGGATTGGATAGAATACCTCCAACATCCCTTCCAACCATATGATTCTGTCAGATATCAAAAGGGTTATCACACAGAAGAGGGCAAAACCAGAAATAATGGGTTAAAAGTATGAAGCAGTTTTTTCAGGCTAGATACAGGAGGAACTTCTGGATATACAAACTGCTAGTCTATGAAAGAGCTGTTACGTGTCATAGGGTTAGTGTTTCTGAATGGCCAATTCAGTTGGTGTTGGAGAAGGCAATGTAGGACTCAGGGCTACCTGCAGTGTAAGATTGCTCAGGGCTTGGGCCTCACTCTTCTCCTTTTTAACATTTACATGAAATTGCTGGGTGAGGTAATTTGCCAGCATGAGGTGTAGTATCATCACTATGTGGATAATGCCTAGTTATACATCCCCATCCCTGGCTGGACAGGTGATGCTATTTTAGTGCTGAGTGCCTTGGGTCTTTGAAGGTTTGGATGGGGAGGAACCCATTTAGATTCAATCCTGGAAAGATGGAGTGATTTTGGTCTTTTTGGTCCTCCAAGGTCTAGTGATATGTTATCTTTGGATGAGATTGCATCTCCTGGAGTGAGTTGATGCAAAATTTGGAATCCTCTTGGACTCATAGCATAAACCCAAAAAGCAGATGGCAGCCATGGCTGGCTGGGGGGAATGAAGGCTTATGCACAGATTTGTCTTATATGCCAACTGCTTCCTTTCCTGGACAAGGAGGTTTTGCTGACAGTCACTCTCACCAACCCATGCATCCTTCCATTTGCCCGTGTTACACAATTGCTATATGAGATGCACTGGCTCCCAGTTTTCCCTGAGTACAATTCACGATGCTTGAAAAATGATTATCACCTTTAAAGCTCTATGTGGCACAGGGCCAGGTTACTTGTTGGTCTGTCTTATTGGTCAAACTGAATAGAGTGGGCACACTCCAGGTCTCTTCCCTAAATGTTGCCATGGTAGGACCTCGGAAGCATGTCTTTTCTGTAACCCTAACCCTGTGGAACACCCCCTTGAGATCCATCAGCGCCCCCCCCCATTTTTTGGAAAGCTGTAAAGTGCTGGCTATTCTCCCAGACATTGGGATAGTAAGTTTGGAAGCCAAAGACTGCATTGATGAATGAATGAAGATGATAGATTAGATGCCTGGTTTTTCTTGATTTTTGTGATATGATCATTGTTGTTGGCTGCCCCCACCTTATGGGACACACTTCCTTCAGCCATCTGGCAGGCCTCCACCCATATAGCTTTCAGAAGGCCATTAAATTCTGACTCTTTACCCAGGTTGTGGCGTAGAGTGGTAAAGCCTGTGGATAGTTATTGGGGCATCTTGGGAGGATGAATGAGGCACTGGATTTGTAGTTTTACTTATGGCTTTTAGGATTTTTGTAGGTCATTTTGTTATGAGCTGCCCAGAGTTGTTTCAAGATGGGCAGCCATATAAATCTTATAAATAAATAAATGAATCACATGATATAAATGAAAAGGCTTTTTTAAAATACAGACATTTGCACAAATTGTGAGCCTGGAATAACTATTAGAAAAATCTCTCCCAGTAACTATTAATTTCTGAAAAATTCCAGGCTTTAAAAGTTTTCAATGCTGTACAATTGCCACTTTTGCTGAGAACTTGAAAACTGAGCAAACTGATATGATCCCATCCAAGTGCTTTTGGTAGAGAAACTGGATGACTTCTTAATATGCCCATGAATTGAGGATAATGAAGCAGGGTGAGAAACCCATGCTGATGCAAACTGTATAGAAAGTTAATGATGATTCTGGTGTGATAATGGTAGCATTCTTTGTAGCAGCGGCAGTGGCAGCAGCGACAAAAATGAAATAATTCCAAACTCTGGAAGGAAATCAAAGAACTAGCCTATCAAGCTGTTTCCTACACAGCTATATTATTTTGATTAAACACATAAAAAAGAATGAGGGGGATAATACACATTGCTTCCTGTTCTTCAGCAATTGGTGTTGAGAGACTCTCGATACTTATTGATTTTATATTGTTACATATTACTTTTCAAATTGTTACTCTCCGACAATGGGCTCAAGCAAGAATCCAAAAGTTCAGAACAATAAACTGACAAGTCCAGTGATCAATTCTCCTTAGTTTGTGCAATTTGTATTATCTTCATATTTCATGGTTTAAAGTTATATTGTAAGCCTGAGAACTTCTCATTATTGGACAGTCTTCTGTCCTTTCTTTGGAGAAAAATCTATGTTAAAGCCCCCATATCTTAAAAAAAAACTCTGATACAGTTAACTCTGCTTAAGTTACCATCCACGTATTTGAAAACTAAAGTGATAAGGTTATCCTGTGTATGTTCCATGGGGATTCTACTTCTCACACAAAGCCATTGCTGGCAGAGTGAAGCAGGAGGTACCACTTTTTTGTATTTTTCTTTCCTCTACAGGATCTTCAGGACTCATATCAGGATGCAGCAGGTGACATCCTGGTAGCCCTTTGGAGCCATTTTCCAGTAGAAGTGCTCACAAAGCTTTTGGAGGGCTTTCAAGGGAGATTGATTCCATATCGCAGCATCCTCTGTGTGTTGGGGAAACTGGCTAACAAAGGTATCATTTCTCTTTTCTCCTAGAGGCTTTTCAACTTTGTTTTCAAGTTGTTGAAAGAAAGTTGGCCTTAATCCAAAGAGTTCTCATATCTTTTAAAATAAGGGGTTACCTTTATCAAAAAAGATAGGGAGAAGCCTAAATTTAGAACCTTTTCACCTCTGGGCCCCAAAAGTAGAAATGGTGATTCTGCCCTCTGTGGGAAGAAAGGCTTCACAAAATATAGGGAGACCCTAACCCTGATGTAGTCCAATAGAGATTCCTCATTTATTTAGAAAATGTATATGGCCACCTGCCTTACTAAGCAACTCTGTGCAGCTAATAGCCGAGACTGTACATCTAGCCGCTACCCCCATTACAAAACCCCATAAAACAAACAAAAATTCAATGCAAAAGCAATAATTATAATACAATAATTGACCAACTTACTAACTTACCATACAAAAACACACATATCAGACTCTGCTAATATCCTGGCCCTAATGCCTGGCAGAAAACCAGATCTTCACAGCCTTCCAGAAATTAAAAATGTCTGAGGCCAACCAGATCTCTGAGTAGGGGGGGGGAGATGTCACAACAGAGAAGGCACATCTCCTATGTCCCCAAAGCATGTCTATCCTGTTGGGGCTGGTGGGAGAGCAAACAGACAGGAGGTTGTAACCTGGCCTTGTGTTCTACAAGGCTTTAAAGGTAATATATAGCACCTTGAAATGCACCTGGAAGATATTGCACCAGTAGGCTAAATCAGTGCTGCTCATGCAACAGCAGTGTGATATAGGCAAACCTTGGTGCATGGGCTGCTGCATTCTGGACTAACTGAAGTTTCCAAATGCTTTTCATGGACAGCCCCATGTAGAGCACATTTCAATAATCCAATTGGGAAGCAACCAAGGCATGAGCACAATGTCCTAATCCAGGTATGGATGCAACTGATGCACATGATCAATTTGTGAAAAGGCCCCAGAGTGTTCACCCAACACAGGGAATGTTTCCCTATCAACAGTTAAGGATGGAATTCTCCAGATCTAGGAGGCCATAAAAGTGATCTATGCCATCTCAGTACTATCATTACACCTGAACCCTGATTAGAAAAGAACAAGTAATCTACTTCCTCTGTGTGCCTTTCTCAATAACCTTGTCTAAAAAGGAAGGTTGGATGCTTTGGCTTCTTGGCGAATCATCCTTTTCTGCAAATAAGCATTCTCTATTACTTGAACCTAATACATGCTACCTACTGAAAGATCTTGAATAACCAAGTGGGGTGTAAGTCTAAAATAGAGGTTGCAGAGCCCCCAGTAATATGGATTAGGTTTGTGGTGATCATGGTGCCCATGAACCCCAAATCAATTCTGACTTTGTGTCCAGAAAAGTAAGTTGAAGCAAGTCTCTGGGTCCAGAGAAGCAAGTCTCCCAAAATCATCAATCTAGACACAGAGTTAAGGAGCTGAAATAGGGAAGCCACTAGGCAGCAGAGAGGCTGGTATTTTAGCAGCAATCCCATCTGATACTTTTAGTCTAACTTCACAGACAGGGTCTCACATGCACTTATGTCCAAAGCAGCACCCCTGAAGGCCACTGGAGGTGTTCCCCCCCTGCTCCTAAATTGTGGCTACTGCAACACTTGAAAGTCAGAAGCAGAACCCTCCCTCATGCCCAATTAGCTTTCAGTAACCAGGTCAGCCCTCTCATCCAGGATTAAAACATGGATGAGGTGAGACTTATTACAGACTGCTCTGGAATTTTTGTTCAACTGTATCTGATTCTTGGAGACTGCCTTGGAAAAGTCCCTGCAGTTTTCTTGGCAAGTTTTTTCACAAGTGATTTACTATTGCCTCCTTCCTAGGATGGAGAGAAAGTGACTGGCCTAAAGTCACCCAGCTATCTTCATGCCCAAGGCAGGAATAGAACTTATGGTTCCCTGGTTTCTAACCTTAACCACTAAACCAGTAAGAAAGACTGGGGTCACTGAAGCTCTTTGTGGCTGAGCACAGGACACTGGAACACAACTGTGTACTAAATACAAAGACCAGTTTTCCTGAGAGTAACCCACTCCTATGTCCTACCACCTCTCTCCATTTCCATCACCTTCCTTATATAGCTACTTGTCCTCTCCCCCTAATAACCAGCCCCCGCAGGCAACCTCTTTAATGCCACACTATTGAGAAATTAGATTTAACAACAAAATCTAACACTTGGGTGTTTCCACCTAACATTCAACATTTGTAACATGGGGGATATAGCCACCTCCCACTCCACATTAAATCACCATCCACTCGCACCCACCACCCGGCCACCCCATTGTTATCTAGATAGACAAGGGAATAAAGATTTTACCTTCAGCAGGCCAGGTAAGCAAGATCCACCTGGCTCCATATTTGTCTCCTGAAAGAGGCAATCAATTCCAGCTTCACTTGGCTCCTCTCCAAAGCTGTCTTAACCTATAGTTGTCATCCAGTCCTTTTCCTTGTCCTCCCTAGCAGCTGATGTAACCAAATTGAGGTTGGCCCAGCTTGTAACAAGCAAGGCAAGCCCATCTCCCTAAGTCCAGAGCCCAGAAAAGGGAGTGGAGGCTGCCAAAATGGCCACTGCACCACGTGAGTAAAGCACAAAGAAACAAGAAACAAACTTCGACAAAAAATGTTGCCTTAATGATGACATAGAAAATTTGCAGTTTCCTCAGTGTCTAGAGATGCTCCAGAGGCTTTCTATTTTCAGGCCCCTAGCGATTCCTTCTCTTTCATATGCAGCTTTCACAGAGAATGACACCTTGAAGATTGATGTTTGGGAACGAAAGCTGGTGGAGGTAAGGTGAGAGCTCTTCTACCTTAATACAAGGTTGCAAGGCTGAACCCCTAAAAACTAGTCTTCAGGTACATCTGCATGAAGGTGGTAGGAGCCAGAAAAACAATGCCTAGAAACAGAAAGTAGTTAAGAGTAATGGTTAATGGAAGTGAAATTACAAACATATATTTGATGGTAAGCAGATGATGAACGTTGTGCTTTGCTGTAAATTCTCTGGCTTACCAAAACAAGTGTGAGATAATAAGAAAAAGAGGCAAAACTCAGCAAATAGATCGTGATATGGTTCCCACCAAGGTAAGCATCTCAGCATTTCCCTTTCTTCCTCTCAAGTAAAAACTTCTGGTACATTCTTGTTCCAGTGATCATGATGAAAATAGTTCCCTTATAGCTCTTGCTACTAGTCTTATCTTGCCCAACTCAGACCATATTTATACACTTTTTTCATCAATTAGCCCAGTACCCAGGAATAGCACTTTGGGTTTCCCATCTTCAGTAGATTCTAAACTCCAGGAATGTCTCTTACCAAAGTTGGCCCAAGGAATATCTCTACTAGGAACATCTTCACCAAAATTTATCCCAAAATACCCCATTTCTGCTATTTGGGTATACCAAATACTGGGAATACCTTCATCACATTCAAGCAAAGATATTTTAAGAGTATCTCTTAATCTGTTTTATCTGATATGTCCATCCCATCAATACCCAGTAGTACCTTTCATGCTCTTTCCCCAAGATGGCACCAAGAGTCTCCAAGATGGCACCACAGAAGGCAGCCTCAATGGAGTGAACTCTTACACGCTCTACATCTCTCTGCAATTCCATATGGATCATATACAAATACAAAAGAAGAACTTCTGCAAATAAAAATCCCTAAGAGTGTCTTCACACCAGATTGCCCAGTTTTTGAAAGCCAAGTGAGCAGTTATGTGAAAATTCCGAGGAGGAGAGAAGAGGCAGAGAGGTGGGGGAAGAATGCATGTGAATGTATTGAAACAAAAGGAATAGAGGAGATCATGATCTGGGAAACTTGTTGCAAATGAACAAGAATAAGAGAAACAAAGAGCAGGAGGAGGAGAAAAGGAGAAACAAAGATGTATATATGTATCAAAACAAAAGGAACAGAAAAAATTGGAGAAAAAGCAAACCATTGCTGAAGCTGCTGTAGATGCAAAACAAAGAGGATCTCTGATTAGGAGAGCAGCAGCCCCTTACAGCAATAGGGGCAGTATAGGAGCATATAGCAAAACAAAACATACAAAAGAAAATGAAGACAGCTTCTTCAAATTCAGAAAGAGGTGGAGAGGAGCAAGGAAGGAGAGAGGAAAGAGAAGGAGAGGGAAAAGAGGAGGCTCCTTAGTAAAACTTAGAGAGAAAGGACTGCATGTGCCTCTCCCATCAATTCATCTTGCAAACCTGATTATTTAATAAAATAAATGAATTACACCTTATAAATCAAATGAATGCAAATAAAGTTCTGCAGTACTTTATTTTAAAGAAACTTGATTCAGTGAGAACATCTTGGATACATCAATACAGATCCCAGGCTTTCAGATTTTTAGATCAGACCATGTGACTGAGACATCTAGGAAAAAAAGGAAAGTGGCATCTGTGTTTATATTAATGATCTATGGTGCAGAGATATCACTGCGCTACAGAAAATTTGCAATACAAACTTAGAAGCATTATTCATAAAATGCAGGCCATTTTACTCACCAAGGGAGTTCACATGTTTTATTTTGACCGCAGTATATATTCCCCCACAGGCTAATATCAGCAGGGCACTCCAGAAGTTAGCTGACCTAGTAATTCACACAGAACAAAAATATCCAGGCTTCTTACTTATTATCTTAGGAGATTTTAACAGAGCAAATCTTACCCATGAACTGCCTAGATATATCAGTTGTCCCACTAGAGACAAGAATTTTAATTTAATTTGCACATTTATTTTCCGCCGATCTCTCTCATGAGAGACTCTCAGTAGCTTACAATGAACATTATAGGTACAGTACATTAACCCTGCCCCCAGCTGACCAGTGGTGTTCATGTCTGGGGGCTTCCTCCATGGATCCTGCTCCATCCTTGAGCTCAAGCAGGATCAACTTCTTGCTCTCCTCGCTGCCAGCCAGCTTTTTCCCACTGAAGTGGTACCCATTTATTTACTTGCATTTTTAGAAGCTTTTGAACTGCTGGGTGGGCAGGAGCTGATGGTAAGTGATGGGAGCTCATCCCATCATGCACTGCTGTGGCTCAAACTGCTAGAATGTCAGTCATTTCTGATTGACACAGCCAGCATCATTAAGCCATAGTCTGTTATACCACAATAGAAGGCACTTACTAATCTGCAGTAGTGCTCCTATTGGAAAATCAGATCATGCCATGGTCTACCTCATCCCCATCTACAAGCAGAAACTTAAAACTATAAAGCTGGTTGTCAAAAAAGTGAAAACATGATCTGAGGATGCAAAATTAAAATTACAGGCATGCTTTGACTGTACAGACTGGTTTGTCTTTGAGGCTGCTTCAGCAGACTTGAATGAACTCACTGATACAATTACATCATACATTAGTTTTTGCAAGGAAATGTGTATGCCCACCAAAAACTTCTACACAGACAATAACAATAAGCCCTAGTTCACAATGAAACTTAAACAGCTTTGCCATGACAGACAAGTAGCCTGCAGGATAGGAGACAGGTTCATGTATAACCGACCAAAGAGATCAAAATAGCAAAAAGGAGCTACTCAGAAAAGCTGAAAAATCAACTCACAGCAAGTGATCCTGCTTCTGTGTGGAGAAGCCTACAGAACATCACTGGCTACAGGAGTCAATCATCCACTGTTGAAGAAAGCCAGCAACTAGCAGGGGATCTGAATGTGTTTTACTGCAGGCTTGAGAAGCAACCACCATTACCGAATGGTGATTGCTTGAGAAGCAACCACCATTACCGAATGCTAACAACCCCACCTCAGCCACATTAACAGTAAATATTTCCTCTACAACCACATCCATTATTCCATTAGGGCTCTCCTCTCCTCTCGGCCCCTTACCCTTTCCTGGGGCCCTACCTTTGGTGATTCTAGAAAAAGATATGTGGAATCTCCTCCCAAAACAAAAAATCAGAAAAGCATCTGGACCAAATGGAGTGACCCCTTATTGCCTGAAAACCTGTGCAACACAATTGGCCCCTAACTTCACACAAATGTTCAATAGATCACTAGAGCTGTGCTTTAAATGTTCTACCACCATCCCTGTTCTTAAAACCTCCATCAGCAGGCTGAATGACTACAGACCCATAGCCTTAACATTTGGAGTTATGAAGACCTTTGAAAGGCTAGTGCTGCCCAACTGAAATCAATCACAGATCCACTGTTAAACCCTCTGTAGTTTGCCTATCAGGAAAACAGGTCAGCAGAAGATGGCATCAATATGTCACTGCATTATATCCTGCAACATCTTGACTGTTCAAAGACCTATGCAAAGGTCCTTTTTGTGGATTTCAGCTCAGTGTTTAACACCATCATCCCAGATATGCTTCACTACAAATGGACCCAACTCACTGTGCCTGCCCATACATGTACTAAGTGGATTACCAGGTTTCTGACAGGTGAGGCTAGGGAAAATTACATCCAGTACTCAGACAATTAGAATTGGTGCTCCTCAAGGATGTGTGCTCTCTCCACTACTTTTTTCCCTCTACACAGCTGCACCTCTGGAGACCCTTCTGTCAAAATAGTGAAGTTTGCAGGTAATGCAACAATCATTGGATTCATTAAAGATGAAGATGAGTCTGCGTACAGATGGGAAGTTGATTAGTTGACCCCGTGGTACAATCAGAACAACTTACAGAACAACAGTTTAATACACTTAAAACTGTGGAAATGACAATGGATTTTAGGAGTCCTCTTATTTCTCCTCCCTTACCTTACTCAACAACACAGTATCAGTCCTTCAAGTTTCTATAATCTCCAAAGACTTGAAATGGACAGATAACATAAATACCATGATAAAGAAGACACATTAGACAGATGTACTTCCTGCATCAACTCAAAAAATTCAATCTGCCTCGAGAGCTGCTGATACAGTTTATAGAGGAATCATTGAGTCTGTTCTACATCTATAACCATCTGGTTCAGTGTGCAACCATGCAGGACAGGTACTGACTCCAACACATAGTTAAGA